>JAKCPB010001604.1:0-83602 GCA_021442155.1 Cymbidium sinense | reverse complement strand
TAGTTTTAATTAGGTTTAGGGTTTAAGGTTCTATTTTATTATTAGTTTTATTATCAGTTTACCTTTTATTAGTTATTAGCTTTTGTTTTATTATTATTAGTTATTCAATTTAGTGTTTATTTAGTTAGTTTAGGTTTAGGATTTAGGTTTAGTTTAGTGTATTAGGTTTAGGTTTAGTTTTAGCTTATAAGTTATTTTAGTTTAGTTTAGTTTAGTTTATTAAGTTTAGGTTTAGGTTTTTAATTTAGTTATTAGTTTTTGTTTTTAGTTTAGGGTTTAGGGTTAAAGGTTTATGTTTAGTTTTAGGTTTTAAGTTATTAGTTTAGTTTATTATTAGTTTTTATTAGTTTATTATTTTATAAGGTTTTAGTTAGTTTTAGTTTTAGTTAGTTTATTAGGCTTAGGGTTTAGGGTTTAGGGTTTAAGTTTAGTTTAGTTTAGTTAGTTTATTAGTTTTTAGTTAGTTTAGTTTGATTAGTTTAATAGGTTTAGGGGGTTTAGGGTTCAAGGTTTAGGTTTAGGGTTTAGGCTTAGTTAGTTTAGTTAGTTTATTAGTTAGTTTTGTTTATTATTAGTTTTATTAGTTTATTAGTTTAGTTATTATTAGTTTTAGTTTAATTAGTTTTCTTAGTTTAGTTAGGTTTAGGGTTTAGGGGTTTAGGGTTTAGGGTTTATGGTTTAGGGTTTTATTTTAGTTAGTTTTAGGTTAGTCTAGTTTAGTTAGGTTTTAGGGTTTAAGTTTAGTTTAGTTTAGTTTAGTTAGTTTTTATTAGTATTTAGGTTAGTTTATTATTAGTTTATTAGTTTAGTTTAATTAATAGTTTAGTTATAAGTTTATTAGTTTAATTTAGTTTAGTTTAGTTATTATTTAGTTTAGTTAGTTTAGTTATTAGTTTAGGGTTCAGGGTTTAAGTTTTAGGTTTAGGTTTAGGTTTAGTTTATTAGATTTTAGTTTTAGTTTATTTATTTGTTATTAGTTTAGGTTTAGGGTTTAGTTTATTAGTTTTATTTATTTTATTAGTTTATTAGTTTTATCATTAGTTTAGTTAGTTTATTAGTTATTATTAGTTTAGGGTTTAGGTTTTAGTTAGGTTATTATTATTAGTTAGTTTTAGGTTTAGCATTTAGGTATAGTTAGTTTTAGTTTAGGTATTTAGGGTTTAGGTTTAGTTAGTTATTATGGTTTAGGGTTTAGGATTAGGTTTAGGGGGTTTAGGATTTAGGTCTAGGTTAGTTATTAGTTTAGTTATTAATTTTAATTTAGTTTTATTAGTTTAGTTTATTTGTTTAGGTTTTATTAGTTTATTTAGTTATTAGTTTAGGTTTTATTAGTTATTAGGTTTAGGGTTTAGGGTTTAAGTTTAATTTTGTTTATTAGTTTTATTATTATTAGTTTGGTTTAGTTATTAGTGTAAGTTTAGTTTAGTTAGTTTAGGTTTTATTTTTTAGTTAGTTTAGTTAGTTTATTAGTTAGTTTTAGTTAGGTTTAGGGTTTAGGTTTAGATTTTATTTAGTTTAGTTAGTTTACTAGTTAGTTTTGTTAGTTTATTAGGTTTAGGTTTAGGGATTAGGGTTTAGTTAGTTTATTATTAGTTTTTTTAAATTATTTTAGTAGTTAGTTTTATTTATTAGTTTAATTAGTTTAGTTATTAGTTTAATTTAGTTAGTTTAAGTTAGTTTAGTTAGTTTTAGTTTAGTTAGTTTAGGTTTAGTTAGTTATTAATTAGTTTTAGTTTTAGTTAGTTAGTTAATTAGTTTTAGGTTAGTTAAGTTATTAGTTTAGTTTAGTTATTAGTTTTTATTAGTTTAGTTTTGGTTAATTAGTTTAGTTTTAGTTTAGTTAGTTTATTAGTTAGTTTAGTTAGTTTTAGGTTTAGTTATTTTATTAGTTTATTAGTTTATGTTTAGGTTTAGTAATTAGTTAGTTTTTGTTTAGGTTATTAGTTAGTTTAGTTTAGTTAATTAGGTTTAGGGTTTATGGTTTAGGGTTTAGGTTTAGTTTAGTTTATTAGTTTAGTTATTAGTTTAGGTTTAGGTTTAGTGTTTTGGTTTAGTTAGGTTCAAGGTTTAGGGTTTAGGTTTAGTTAGTTAGTTAGTGTTTGTTTTAGTTTAGTTTAGATAGTTTATTTATTAATTTTAGGTTAGTTAGTTAGTTATTATTAGGTTTAGTTATTTGTTTTATTAGGTTTTAGTTTAGTTTAATTAGTTTAGTTGGTTAGTTTATTATTTATTTTTTAGTTTAATTTATTAGTTATTAGTTTAGTTATTGTTATTAGTTTTAGTAGGTTTTATTAGTTATTAGGTTTAGGGTTTAGGGTTTAGGGTTTAGGTTTAGTTAGTTAGATTAGGGTTTAGGGTTTAGTTTAGTTAATTTACTAGTTTTTAGTTAGGTTTAGTTAGTTATTTAGGTTTATTAGTTTAGTTTTTATTAGTTTAGGTTTAGTTTTAGGCTTAGGGTTTAGGTTTAGGTTTAGGTAGTTATTAGTTTTAGTTATTATTAGTTATTAGTTTAGGTTATTAGGGTTTAGGTTTAGGGTTTAGGTTTAGTTAGTTAGTTTTAGTTTGGTTAAGTTTAGGTTTAGGTTTAGGTTTGAGTTAGGTTTAGGTTTTAATTAGTTTTGTTGAATTATTAGTTAGTTTAGTTTAGTTAGTTAGTAGTTTAGTTAGTTTAATTAATTCTAGTTAGTTATTAGTTAGTTAGTTTAGTTTAGTTAGTTTTTAGTTAGTTTAGGGTTTAGGGTTTAGGGCTTAGGTTTAATTAGTTAGGTTTAGGTTTAGGTTTTAATTAGTTTAGTTTAGTTTTAGTTAATTTTTAGTTAGTTTAGGGTTTAGGGTTTAGGGTTTAGGTTTAAGTTTAGTTAGTTAGTTTAGTTTTAGTTAAGTTTGTTTAGTTAGTTAGGTTTACGTTTAGGTTTATTAGGGTTTAGGGTTTTACTTATTAGGTATACTTTATTAAGTTTTAGAAAGTTATTATTAGTTTAGTTATTAGTTAATTATTTTAGGTTTAGGGTTTAGGGCTTAGTTAGTTAGTTTAGTTTAGTTTAGTTAGTTTAGTTAGGTTTAAGGTTTAAGTTTATTATTAGTTTAGTTTATTAGGATTTAGGGTTTAAGTTTAGTTAGTTTAGATTAGGATTAGTTATTAGTTTTAGTTTTAGTTTATGGTTTAAGGTTTAGCATTTAGGGTTTAGAGTTTATGGTTTTAGGGATTAATGTTTAGTGTTTAGGGTTTAGGGTTTAGAGTTTAGGGTTTTATGGTTTAGGATTTAAGGTTTGGGGTTTAGGGTTGTAGGTTTAGGGTTTAGGGTTCAGGGTTAGTTTTAGGGTTTAGGGTTTAGGATTTTTTTTAAAAGAAAAAAATTTAGTAAACCAATTTGTTTAGGTTTATTTAGTTTATTTTTCATTTATTTGAGTTTATTTTATTTTTACTTTTTTTAGGATTATTTTTTATTTTTATTTAGTTTAGTTTATTTATTTTAGGTTTATCTATTTTAGTTTATGTTTTTATTTTAGTTTATTTTTTAAGTTTAGATTTATTTTTTAGTTGAGTTTTATTTTTATTTTATTTTTTTAGATTTAGGTTTAGGTTTAGGTTTTTCTTTTATTTTTTAGGTTTAGGTTTTTGGTTTTTATTTTAGGTCTATTTTTTAGGTTTTATTTTTAGTTTAGGTTTAGGATTATTTTTAGTTTATTTTATTTTATTTAGTTTAGGTTAGTTTATTTTATGTTTAGGTTTAGGTTTTTTTTATTTTAGTTTATTTTATTTTAATTTAGGTTTAGATTTATTTTATTTTGTTTATTTTAATTTTATTTTAGGTTTAGGTTTTTTAATTTGTTTTAGGGTTTCAACTTTAATTTTTATTTATAATTAGGTTTTATTATTAGGTTTATCTTTTAGGTTGAAGTTTTTATTTAGTTCTTATTTTATTTTATTTTAGCTTTATTTTTTTTAGTTTTTATTTATTTAGGTTTTTTATTCTTAGGTTTATTTTATTTTTTATTTTAGTTTATGTTTTTTGTTATTTTATTTTAGTTTATTTTTATTTATTTTATTTTATTTTATTTTTAGGTTTCAGTTTTGGTTTTAGTTTAGTTTTTTATTTTATATTCTTTCTTATCTTCTATAGGTTTAGGTTTTATTTATTTATTTTATTTTTAGGCTTTATTTAGTTTAGGTTTTGGTTTTTAGGTTTTTAGGTTTTTATGTTTTAAGGTTTAGGGTTTAGGGTTTAGGGTTTATGGTTTAGATTTTTAGGGTTTAGAGTTTTAGGGTTTAGTGTTTAGGGTTAGGGTTTAGGGTTTAGGGTTTAGGGTTTAGTGTTTATGCTTTAAGGTTTAGCATTTTGATGGTTTAGGGTTAGTTTAATGTTTAGGGTTTAGGCTTTAAGGTTTAGGGTTTTGTGGTTTAAGGTTTATAGTTTTAGGTTTTAGGGTTTAGGGTTTACAATTAGGGTTAGAGTTTAGGATTTAAAGTTTTGGGTTTAGGATTTATGGTTTAGGGTTTAAGGTTAATTTAGGGTTTAGGGTTTAGGGTCTTGGGTTTAGGGTTGTAAGTTTAGGAATTAAGGTTAGTTTTATGGTTTAAGGTTTGTGGTATAAGGTTTAAGATTTACGGGTTAGGATTTTGGATTTTGGCTTTAGGGTTTAAGATTTTTTTTGAAAAAAAAATTTAGTAAACTAGTAAGTCTAGGTTTATTTAGTTTACTTAGTTTATTGTTTATTTATTTTAGTTTATTTTAGTTTTTCTTTATATTTAAGTTTATTTTTTATTTTTATTTAGTTTAGTTTATTTATTTTAGTTAAGGTTTTTTATTTTAGTTTATTTTTTAGGTTTAGGTTTAGGTTTATGTTTATTTTTTTAATTTAGTTTTATTTTTATTTTATTTTTAGGTTTAGGTTTTATTTTTTATTTTTAAGGTTCAGGTTTTAGGTTGTTATTTTAGGTTTATTTTTAGGTTTTATTATTTAGTTTTGGCTTAGGTTTATGTTTAGTTTATTTTCTTTTATTCAATTTAGGGTTTTTATTTAGTTTATTTTAGGTTTAGGTTTTATTTATTTTAGTTTAGTTTAGGTTTAATTATTTTATTTATTTTGGATTTAGGTTTTTTTTTTAGTTTAGTGTTTTAGTTTTATTTTTTGTTTATTTTAAGTTTTTTTTTTTAGGTTTATTTTTTAGGTTTAGGCTTTTATTTAGTTTTTTTATAGGCTTATTTTATGTCTATTTCGTTTAGTTTTATTTTATTTAGGTTTTTTATTTTTTTGGTTTATTTTATTTTTTAGTTTTGTTTAGGTTTTTATTTATTTTATTTTAGTTTAGTTTTGATTTTTTTTTTTATTTTTTTTTTAATTCTAGGTTTAGGTTTAGGCTTAGATTTTAGTTTAGGTTTCTATTTTATTTAGGTTTAGGTTTTATTTATTTAATTTATTTTTAAGTTTTATTTAGTTTAGGTTTAGCTTTTTAGGTTTTTCGAGTTTAGGGTTTAGTGGTTAGGGTTTGGAGTTTAGGGTTTGGGGTTTAGGATTTAAGGTTATAGATTTTAAGGTTTAGGGTCTAGGGTTTAGGGTTTAGGGTATTAAGGTTAAGGGTTTAGGGTTTAGGGTTTAGGCTTTAGGATTGTAAGTTTAGGGTTAGTTTAGTGTTTAGGGTTAGTTTTAGGGTTTAGGATTTAGGGTTAGGGTTTTTTTATTTTATTATTTTCTTATTTTTAAAAAAAAATTAATAAGTTGGTAGGTTTATGTTTATTTAGGTTATTTATTTATTTTAGTTTATTTTATTTCTTATTTTTACTTAGGAATATTTTATTTATATTTAGTTTAGTTTATTTATTTTAGGTTTATTTATTTTAGTTTAGATTTTTTATTTTAATTTATCTTTTAGTTTAGGTTTAGGTTTAGGGTTTAGGTTTAGGTTTAGGTTTAGGTTTTATTTATTTTAGTTTAGTTTATTTTAGTTTAGGTTTTTTTTTTAGTTTAGGGTTTAGGGTTTAGGTTTTATTATTTATTAATTTTTAGGTTTTATGTTTTAGATTTATTTTTTAGGTTTATCTTTTTTACTTAGTTTTATTTTATTCTATTTTAGGTTTAATTTTTATTTTATTTAGTTTTTTATTTTTTTGGTTTAGTTTAGGTTTTTATTTATTATATTTTAGTTTAGTTTTTATTTTTTATTATTATTTTTTGGTTTAGGTTTAGGTTTATTTTTATGTTTAAGTTTTGGTTTTAGTTTAGGTTTTTATTTTATTTTATTTTGGTTTAGTTTATTTATTTATTTTATTATTACATTTTATTTAGTTTAGGGTTAGGTTTTTAGCTTTTTAGGGTTTAGGGTTTAGGGTTTGGGGTTTAGGGTTTAGGGTTTAAGGTTTAGGTTAGTTGAGGTTTTGGGTTTAGGGTTAGTTGAGGTTTTTTGGGTTTAGGGTTTAGGTTTAGGGTTTAGGTTTAGGGTTTAGTTGAGTTTTAGGTTTAGGTTTAAGGTTTAGGTTTAGGTTTTAGTTTAGAAAGGATTAGTTTAGGGTTTTAGGGTTAGGGTTGAGGTTTAAGTTTTAGGTGTAGGGTTAGTTTTAGGGTTTTGGATTTTATTAATTAGAACAAAAATTCAACATTTCTTATTTCATTAACAAGTAACCCAAGTTTTTAAAATAAATGACATAGTGTTTAGGTTTAGGTTTTAATTTAGTTATTAGTTTTAGTTAGTTTAGTTATTATTAGTTAATTTTAGTTAGTTAGTTAGTTAATTTTTTTAGGGTTTAGGGTTTAGGTTTAGGTATAGATTATTAGTTTATTTTAGTTAGTTAAGTTTTATTAGTTAGTTTAGTTAGTTTAGGTTTTGTTATTAATTAGTTTAGTTAGTTTATGTTTGATTTTAGTTTTAGTTTAGTTAGTTTAGTTTTAGTTTAGTTATTAGTTTTAGTTAGTTTATAGTTATTAGTTTAAGTTTAGGGTTTAAGTTTAATTTAGTTTATTAGTTTTAGTTAGGTTTAGGGTTTAGGTTTTAGTTTAGTTAGTTATAGTTAGTAGGTTTAGGGTTTATGTTTAGTTATTAGTTTAGTTTTAGTTTAGGTTAGTTAGTTAGTTAGTTGGTTAGTTAGTTTAGTTTTAGTTATTATTTAGATCATTTTAATTATTTGTTAGTTGTATTAGTTTTATTAATTTTAGTTAGTTTTATTAGATATTTAGTTTAGTTATTTAGATTTTAATTTTATTAGGTTTAGTTTTTAGTTCAGTTAGTTTAGTTAGTTATTAATTATTAATTTAAGGTTTAGGTTTTTGGTTTTTAGTTTATTTTTTAAGTATTAGGTTTAGTTAGTTTTGGTTTAGGTTAGTTGGTTTTCATTTAGGCTTTAGGTTTTAGTTTTTTAGTTTAGTTTAGGTTTATTAGTTATTGTTAGTTTACTTAATTTACAGTTTAGTTATTTAGTTAGTTAGTTTTAGTTTTAGTTATTAATTTTAGTTAGTTATTAATTATTTGTTTATTATTATTAGTTTAGGGTTTAGGTTTAGGGTTTAGGGTTTAGGTTATTTAGTTTTAGTTATTAGTTTAGGTTTTAGTTATTATTAGTTTATTAGTTAGTTTTTTTTAATTATTAGTTATTAGTTAGTTAGATTTAGGGTTTAGGTTTAGTTAGTTTTAGTTTAGTTTATTAGTTATTAGTTAGTTTAGTTAGTTTAGTTTTATTAGTTTTTAGTTAGTTTTTAGGTTTAGTTTAGTTATTAGTTTTTTAGTTTAAGTTTTTAGTTAGTTAGTTATTAGTTTTTTAGTTTTAGTTTAAGTTAGTTAGTTATTGGTATAATTTTAGTTTTAGTTTATTTTTGTTAGGTTTAGGTTTTGGTTTTTAGTTTTTTTAATTTTTAGTTTAGTTATTAGTTTTAATTTTCTTAATTAATTAGTTTAGTTTAGTTTAGTTTTATTAGTTATTATTAGTTAGTTTATTTATTAGTTTAGTTTAGGGTTTAGGGTTTATGGTTTATGGTTTAGATTTAATTTAGTTATTAGTTAAGTTTAGGTTTTAGTTTTTATTATTAGGGTTTAGGTTTAGGTTTAGGTTTAGTTAGGTTTATTAGCTCTATTAGTTTATTAGTTTAGTTATTTATTAGTTTAGGTTTAGGTTTTAGGTTTTTTTAATTAGTTAGTTATTAATTTATTAGGTTTATTAGTTTAGGTTTACTAGTTTTATTAGTTTAAGTTTTATTAGTTATTATTAGTTATTAGTTTTGTTATTAGTTTAGTTAGTTTAGTTATTAGTTTAGGTAGTTTAGTTAGTTTAGTTAGTTTAGCTAGTTTTAGTTTCTTAGTTAGGTTTAGTTTTGTTAGTTAGTTTAGGGTTTAGGTTTAATTTAGTTGTTATTAGGTTTACTTATTAGTTTTGGTTATTATTTATTATTAGTTTAGTTAGTTTTATTAGTTTAGTTTAATTTAGGTTTAGTTTTAATAATTATAGTTTATTATGTTAGTATAGGGTTTAGTTTAGGGTTTAGGGTTTAGGTTTTATTTAGTTAGTTATTAGTTTTTATTAGTTAGTTTTAGTTTAGATAGGTTTGAGTTTAGTAATTTAGGTTTTAATTATTAGTATTGAATTAGTTGTTATTAGTTTAGGGTTTAGGGTTTTAGGTTTAGGGTTTTAGTTTAGGGTTTAGAGTTTAGGTTTAGGTTTAGAGTTTATTAGTTTAGGTTTAGGGTTTTTTTGTTTTAGTTTAGGTTTAATTTAGTTGATTAGGTTTAGTTTAAGTTAGTTATTATTAATTTAAGTTTTTAGTTTATAGTTTTAGGGTTTATTTGAATTAGTTTAGTTTTTGTTTAGGTTATAGGTTGATATTTAGTTTAGTTATTAGTTTTAATTAGTTTAGTTATTATTTAGTTTTAGTTTAGTTAGTTTAGTTTAGTTTAGGATTTAGGTTTAGATTTAGGTATAGGTTATTAGTTAGTTTTAGATAGTTAGGTTTTATTAGTTAGTTTAGTTAGTTTAGCTTTAATTGTAGTTAGTTTAGTTAGTTTATTAATTATTAGTTTAGTTTATTAGTTTAGTTATTAGTTTTAGTTAGTTTATTATTTTAATTTAGGTAGGGTTTAGGTTTAGTTTAGTTTACTAGTTTTAGTGAGGTTTAGGGTTTAGGGTTTTAGTTTAGTTAGTTAGTTTGTTTAGGGTTTAGGGTTTAGAGTTAGGATTTAGTTTATATTATTAGTTTATTTTAGTTTAGGTTTTAATTAATTAGTTAGGTTAATTAGTTTAGTTTTTGTTATTGTATTAGTTTTATTAGTTTTAGTTAGTTTTATTAGTAATTTAGTTTAGTTATTTAGGTTTTAATTATATTTTCTTTAGTTTTTAGTTTAGTTAGTTTAGTTAGTTATTAGTTATTCATTTAGGGTTTAGGGTTTAGGTTTTTAGTTAGTTTTTTAGGGATTAAGTTTAGATAGTTTTAGTTTAGGTTTATGAATTTGGTTTTCATTTAGGGTTTAGGTTTTAGTTTTTAGTTTAATTTATTAGGTTTATTAGTTATTGTTAGTTAGTTTAATTAGTTTAGTTAGTTTAGTTATTTAGTTAGTTAATTTTAGTTTTAGTTAGTTATTATTTATTTATTTATTATTATTAGTTTAGGTTTTAGTTTAGGGCTTAGGGTTTAGAATATTTAGTTTTAGTTATTAGTTTAGGTTTTAGTTATTATTAGATTATTAGTTATTTTATTTAGTTATTAGTTATTAGTTAGTCAGATTTAGGGTTTAGGTTTAGTTAGTTTTAGTTTAGTTTATTCGTTATAAGTTAGTTTAATTAGTTTAGTTTTATTAGTTTTTAGTTAGTTTTTAGGTTTAGCTTAGTTATTAGTTTTTAGTTTAAGTTTTTTTTAGTTAGTTATTAGTATAGTTTTATTTTTAATTTAGTTAGTTTTAATTAGTTTAGTTTATTGGGTTTAGGTTTAGTAGTTTAGTTTTAGTTTTAGTTTAGTTATTAGTTTTTAGTTTTATTAATTTATTAGTTTAATTTAGTTTAGTTTAATTAGTTGTAGTTGTTTTAGTTATTAGTTTTGTTTAGGGATGGGGTTTAGGGTTTATGGTTTAGGTTTAGTATAGTTATTATTAGGTTTAGGTTTTAGTTTTATTTTTTAGGGTTTATTTAGGTTTAGGTTTAGGTTTAGTTTGTTTTATTAGTTCTATTAGTTTATAAGTTTATTTATTAGTTTAGGTTAGGTTTTAGGTTTTTTAGTTATTAGATAGTTATTAGTTTAATAAATTTATTTGCTTAGGTTTTATTAGTTTTATTAGTTTAGGTTTTATTAGTTATTATTATTTATTAATTTTAGTTATTAGTTTAGTTTTTATTTATTAGTTTTATTATTATTTAGTTTTAGTTAGTTAGTTAATTAGTTAATTAATTTAATTAGTTTTGTTAATTTAGTTATTATTAGGTTTAGTTATTAGTTAGTTTTAGCTAGTTAGTTAGTTTAGTTATTAGTTTATTATGTTTATGATAGTTATTAGTTTATCTTTACTAATTTTAGTTATTATTAGTTTTAGTTAGTTTAGTTTAATTATTTTTAGGTTTAGGGTTTAGGGTTTGGTTTTAGTTTAGGTTTAGATATTTATTACTTTAGTTAGTTTAGTTAATAGTTTAGTTTGGTTTTTAGTTAGTTTAGTTATTAGTTTAGTCAGGGTTTAGGTTTAGGTTTAGGGTTTATTAGTTAGTTTAGTTTAGTTTAGTTAGTTAGTTTAGTTTTATTAGTTTTTTATTAGTTATTATTTGTTTAGTTTATTAGTTAGATAGGTTTAGGTTTAGGGTTTAGGGTTTTTTAGTTTAGTTAGTTTAGTTAGTTTTCTTAGTTAATAGTTAATTAACTTTTTTATTGTGGTTATTAGTTTTCATTTTAGTTATTAGTTTAGGTTTTAGGGTTTAGGTTTAGCTTTAGGTTTAGGGTTTAGTTTTAGCTATTAGTTTTAGTTCTTAATTTAGTTAGTTAGTTAGGTTTAGTTAATTATTAGGTTTTATTAATTTATTAGTTCATTAGTTATTAGTTATTTATTTAGTTAGTTTAATTTGTATATTATTAGTTTAGTTAGGATTATTAGTTTAGTTTATTAGTTTTAGTTTAGTTTTAGTTTTATTTAGGTTTTAGTTTAGTTTAGTTTTTTAGTTTTAGGTTTTAGGTTTAGTTTAGTTTAGTTTAGTTATTTGGTTTAGGTTTATTAGTTTTAGTTAGTTTAGTTAGTTTATTAGTTTAGTTTATTAGTTTAGTTTTAGTTTAATTTTAGTTTTATTAGTTTTATTAGTTTAGTTAGTTTTATTAGTTTAATAGTTTAGTTTAGTTAGGTTATTAGTTTATTTATTAGTTTTAGTTTAAGTTTTAGGGTTTGGGGTATTAGTTTTAGGTTTAGTTTAGTTTTAGTTATTAGTTTTAGTTTAGTTTAGTTAGTTAGTTTTAGGTTTAGTTTTAGTTTAGTTTAGGTTTAGGTTTAGGTTCAGGTTTAAGTTTAGTTTAGTTATTAGTTAGTTATTAGTTTAGGTTTAGTTTTAGGCTAATTTAGGTTTTAGGGTTTAGTTTTAGGTTTAGGTTTAGGTTTATGTTTAGGTTTATTAATTTTAGAGTTTTAGGTTTAGGCTTTTTTTTTTAGTTTGTTTAGGTTTTAGGTTTGTTATTAGTTTTATTAATTATTTTTATTTATTAATTTTATTTAGCTTAAGTAGTTTATTAGTTTTATTATTAGTTTAGTTTTAGTTTAGTTTAGTTAATTAGTTTGGTTAGGTTTTAATTTTTAGTTTTAGTTTTAGTTTAGTTTAGTTTAGTTAGTTTAGGTTATTATTTATTAGTATAGTTATTATGTTTAGTTTAGGTTTAGGTTTAGTTTATTAGTTAGTTTATTTTATTAGTTTGGGTTTGGGGGTGGGGGTTTAGGGTTTAGGATTTATGTTTAATTTATTTTTATTTTAGCTTGGTTTTTTTAGGGTTTAGGTTTCATTTTATTTATTTTATGTTTAATTTTAGGTTTAGGTTTTATTTAGTTTTTATTTTATTTGATATAAGGTTAATTTTATTTTAGTTTTATTTTATTTAGATTTTTTAATCTTGGTTAATTTTACTTTTAGTTTTAGGTTTTATTTATTTTATTTTTATTTTATTTTATTTTATTTTTAGGTTTAGGTTTATGTTTTAGTTTAGGTTTTATTTTATGTTATTTTTTATTTTATTTAGGCTTAAGTTTTTTTTTCTTAGGTTTTATTTAGTTTAGGTTTAGGTTTTTAGGTTTTTAGGTTTTTAGGGTTTAGGATTTAGGATTTTTGGTTTAGGGTTTTAGGGTTTAGGATTTAGGGTTAGTGTTTAGGGTTTAGGGTGTGTTTAGGCTTTAAGGTTTAGGGATTTGAGTGTTTAGGGTCAAGGGTTTAGGGTTCATTTAGGGTTTAGGGTTTAAGCTTTAAGGTTAATTTTTTAGTTAGGGCTTAGGTTAGTTTAGTTTGACTTAGGTTAGTTTATTTAGGTTTAGGCTTAGTTTAGGGTTTAGAGTTTAGAAATATTTTTAGGTTTAGGGATTAGGCTTTGGGATTTAGGGTTTTAGGGTTTATGGTTTAGGGTTTAGGGATAGTATAGGTTTTAGGGTTTAGGGTTAGGGTTTAAGTTTGGTTTAAGGTTTAGTGTTTAGGTTTGGTTTTAGGGTTTAGGGTTTTAGAGTTTTAGGTTTAGGATTTAGGGTTTAGGGTTGTAGGTTTAGGGTTTAAGGTTTAAGGTTTTTTAAAAAAAATTAAGTAAACCAGTAGGTCTAAGTTTATTTAGTTTATTTTATTTTTTCTTTCTATTTAGGTTTATTTTTTATTTTTATTTAGTTTAGTTTATTTATTTTCGGTTTATTGATTTTAGTTTAGGTTTTATTTTTTGTTTATTTTTTTAGGTTTTGTTTAGGTTTATGTTTATTTTTTACTTTAGTTTTATTTTTATTTTATTTCTTGATTTTAGGTTTAGGTTTAGGTTTTTATTTTATTTTTTAAGGTTTAAGTTTTAGGTTTTTATTTTAAGTTTATTTTTAGGTTATATTTTTTAGTTTCGGTTTAGGTTTAATTATAGTTTATTTTATTTTATTTATTTAGGGTTTTAGCTTTAATTTATTTTAGGTTTAGGTATTATTCATTTTAGTTTAGTTTATTTTAGTTTAGGTTTTAGGTTATTTTTTTTATTTTTTACTTTAGGTTTAGGTTTCTTTTAGTTTAGGGTTTAGGTTTTGTATTTTATTTATTTTAGGTTTTTTATTTTTTAGGTTTAGGTTTTATTTAGTTTTTATTTTATTTTATTTTAGGTTTATTTTATTTTTATTTTATGTTTAGTTTTTTATTTATAGCTTTTTTATTTTTTGGTTTATTTTAATTTTTAGTTTAGTTTAGGTTTTTATTTATTTAATTTTAGTTTAGTTTTTTTTTTATTTTTACATTTAGGTTTAGGTTTAGGTTTAGGTTTTAGTTTAGGTTTTTATTTTACTTTATTTTATTATTTCATTTAGGTTTAGGTTTATTTATTTATTTTATTTTTAAGTTTTATTTAGTTTAGGTTTAGCTTTTTAATTTTTAGGGTTTAGGGTTTAGTTTTTAAGGTTTGGGGTTTATGGTTTAGTGTTTAGGGTTATAGGTTTTAGGGTTTAGGGTTTAGGGTTTAAAGTTTAAGGTTTAGGATTTAGGGTTATAGGTTTAGGGTTTAGGGTTAGGGTTTTTTTTATTTTATTATTTTTCTTATTTAGGTAGGTTTAGTTTTATTTAGTATATTTTTAAGTTTATTTTAGTTTATTTAGTATAATTAGTATAGTTTTATTTTTATTTAGGCTTATTTTTATTTTTATTTACTTTAGTTTATTTTTTTTAGGTTTATTAATTTTAGTTTAGGTTTTTATTTTATTTTATGTTATACGTTTAGGTTTAGGTTTAGGTTTTATTTATTTTAGTTTAGTTTTGGTTTAGGTTTATTTTATTTTTATTTTAGGTTTTGTTTTTTTTTGTTTAGGGTTTAGGTTTTATTATTTATTTATTTTTAAGTATATTTTTTAGGTTTAGGTTTTTACTTACTTTTTATTTTATCTGATTTTAGCTTAATTTTATTTTTATTTTATTATTTAAGGTTTTTATTTATTTTATTTTGACATTTTATTTCATTTAAATTTAAGGTTTTAGGTTTTTAGGGTTAAGGGGTTAGGGTTTAGGGTTTAGGGTTTGGGGTTTAGGGTTTAGTTTAGGTTTAGGTTTTAGGTTAGGTTTTAGTTAGGTTTAGGTTTAGGTTTAGTTTTATAGTTTTATTAGTTTTAGGTTTTATTATAGTTTAGGGGTTTAGGTTTAGGTTAAGGTTTAGGTTAAGTTGATTTAGTGTTTAGGTTTTAATTTGAGTTTAGTTTAGGTTTTAGTTTAGGTATAAGGTTTTAGTTTAGGTTTAGTTAGTTTAGTTTAGTTTAATTTTAGGTTTAGTTTAGGTTTAGGTTTTATTTATTGGTTTTTTTAAACTTTAGTTTTTTAGTTTAGGTTTAGTTTATAGTTAGTTTAGTTTAGGAGTTTATAGATTAGGGTTTAGGTTTAGGTTAGGTTTAAGTTATTTATAGTTTAAGTTTAGGGTTTAGGATGTTTAGTTTAGAGTTTAGTTTAGGTTTAGTGTTTAAGTTTAGTTTATATTTAATTTAGGGTTTAAGGTTTAGGTTTAGTTTAATTTAGTTGTAGTTAAGTTTAGGTTTAATTTAGGGTTTAGGATTTAGTTTAAGGTTTAGGTTTTAGTTTAGTTATATTTTAGGTTTAGATTTTATTTTTATTGGTTTTAGTTTTATTTTAGGTTTTATTTTAGGTTTATTTTTTAGGTTTTATTTTAGTTTAGTTTAGGTTAATTTTTTTATTATAGTTTATTTAGTTTTACTTAGGTTTAGTTTATTTTAGTTTAGTTTAGGGTTTAGGTTTTATGGTTGTAGGTTCAGTGTTGTAGGTTTAGGGTTTAGGGTTTGTTTTACGCTTTAGGGTTTAGGATTTTTTTATAAAAAAAATAAGTAAGCCAATAGGTTTAGGTTTATTTAGTTTATTTTTTATTTATATTAGTTTATTTTATTTTTTATTTTTATTTATGTTTATTTTTTATTTTTATTTAGTTTAGTTTATTTATTTTAGGCTCATTTATTTTAGTTTAGGTTTTTTATTTTAGTTTATTTTTTAGGTTTAGGTTTGGGTTTATGATTACTTTTTAATTTAGTTTTATTTTTAATTTATATTTTAGGTTTAGGTTTTAGTTTTTATTTTTAGGTTTAGTTTAGATTTTTATTTTATTATTTTAGGTTTAGGTTTTAGTTTTTTATTTTAGGTTTAAGTTTATTTTTAGTTTATTTTATTTTATTTAGTTTAGGGTATATGTTCAAGTTTTATTTTTTATGTTTAGGTTTAGGTTTATTTTATTTTGTTTATTTTAGGTTTAGGTTTTTTTTTTAGCAGGTTTAGGTTTATTTTTATTTATTTTTAGGTTTATTTTTTAGGTTTATTTTTAAGGTTTAGTTTATTTTAGTTTTATTTGATTTTATTTCATGATTTTCTTATTTTTATTTTTCGTTTAGTTTTTATTTTATTTAGATTTTTTATTTTTAAGTTTATTTTATATTTTAGTTTAGTTTAGGTTTTTATTTATTTTATTTTAGTTTAGTTTTTTTTATTATTTTATTTATAGGTTTAGGTTTAGGTTTTAGCTTAGGTTTTTATTTCATTTTTTTTATTTAGGTTTAGATTTTTTTATTTATTTTATTTTAGGTTTATTATTTTTTAGGTTTAGGATTTTAGGTTTTAGGGTTTAGGGTTTAAACTTAGGTTTAGGGTTTGGGGTTTTGGGTTTAGGGTTTAGGGTTAGGGTTAGGGTTACAGTTTAGGGTTTTGGGTTTAGGGTAAATTTAGGGATTTAAGATTTAGGGATTACATTTATGTTTAGGTTTAGGGTTTAGGGTTTAGGGTTTAGGGTTTAGGGTTTAGGGTTTAGGATTTAGTGTTTTGGGTTTAGGATTTAGGGTTTTAGGATTTATGCTTTTAGGGATTAGGGTTTAAGGTTAGGGTTTAGAGTTTAGGATTTTTTAGGGTTTAAGGGTTGTGATTTAGGGTTTAGGGTTTAGGTTTAGTTTATTTTAGGTTTAGGTTTATTTTAATTTGTTTATTTTTTTTGATTTTAGGTTAAGTTTTTATTTTGAGTTTAGGGTATGGATTTTATTTTTATTTATATTTAGGTTTTATTTTAAGGTTTATTTTTTGTTTAGCTTATTATTTTATTTTTTTTTAGGTTTTATTTTTTCTCATTATAGTTTTATTTTATTTAGGTTTTATTCTTAGTTTATTTTATTTTTTTAGTTTAGTTTCAATTTTATTTATTTTCTTTTAGTGTATTTTTATTTAATTTAATTTATTTTATTTTTAGGTTTAGGTTTAGGTTTTAGTTTAGGTTTTTATTTTATTTAGGTTTAGGTATTTTTATTTATTTTATTATTAGGTTTAATTTTGTTTAGGTTTAGGTTTTTAGGTTTTTAGGGTTTATGATTTATGTTTTTGTGTTTAGGCTTTAGTGTTTTTAGGGTTTAGGGTTGGCTTAGGGTATAGGGTTTTCTTTTAAATTAAGAAAATCAATAGATTTATATTTTTTTTATTTATTTTAGTTTATATTATATTATTATATTTATATTTTATTTTTTATTTAATTTAGTTTTTTAGTTTAGGTTTATTTATTTTAGTTTTAGTTTTTTATTTTAGTTTACTTTTAGGTTTGTGTTTAGGTTTAAGTTTAATTTTAGTTGAGTTTTATTGTATTTTATTTTTTAGGTTTAGGTTTTATTTTCATTTTTTATGTTTAGGTTTAAGTCTTTATTTTATTTTAGGTTTTCTTTTTTAGTTTAGGTTTAGGTTTATTTTACTTTATTTTATTATAGTTAATTAGGTTTAAGTGTAGGTTTAGGTTTTATTTATTTTAGTTTAGTTTATTTTATTTTTTATTTTATGTTTAGTTTTTTTTTTAGTTTGGTTTACATTTTATTTGTTATTTATTTTTAGATTTTATTTTTTTAGGTTTATATTTTAGGTTTAAGTTTTATTTAGTTTTAATTTATTTTATTTTAGGTTTTTAGTTTTATTTTATTTTATTTTATTTTACATTTAGTTTTATTTTATATTGGTTTTTTTATTCTTAGGTTTATTTTATTTTTAATTTATTTAGGTTATTATTTATTTTATTCTAGTTCATTTTATTCATTTATTTTATTTTATTTAGCTTAGGTTTAGGTTTTAGTTTAGGGTTTTCTTTTTTTTATTTTTTTATTTTATTTTGGTTTAGGTTTTTTTATTTATTTTAATTTTTTGTTTTATTTAGTTTAGCTTTATAGGGTTTAGGGTATAGGTTTAGCATAAGGTTTAGGCTTTAGGGTTTTGGATTTTTAGGGTTTAGGGTTTAGGGCTAGTTTAGGGTATAAGGTCTAGGGTTTTTGGGTTTAGGGTTTAGGGTTTAGGGCTTAGGGTTTAGGGTTTAGGGTTAGGGTTAGTGTTTTGGGTTTAGGGTTTTTTGGGGTTTAGGGTTTAGGGTTGTAGGTATAAGTTGTATGGTTTAATGTTTAGGGTTTAGGTTTGGGATTTAGGGTTTAGGGTTTAAGGTTTTTTTAAATTAAGTAAATTGTTAGTTTTAGGTATGTTTAGTTTAATTTTTATTTAATTTATTTTATTTTTTATGTTTTATTTAGATTAGTTTATTTATTTTAGCTTTATTTATTTTAGTTTAGGTTTTTTATTTTAGTTTTTGTTTTTGGTTTAGGTTTAGGTTTATGTTTACTTTTTAGTTTAGTTTTATTTTATTTTATTTTTTATGTTTTGATTTTCTTTTTTTTTCGGTTTAGGCTTAGGTTTTTATTTTATTTTTTTAGGTTTAGGTTTTAGGTTTTTATTTTAGGTTTATTGTTAGGTTTTATTTTTTAGTTTAGGATTAGTTTATTTTTATTTTATTTTATTTTATTTAGTTTAGGGTTTAGGTTTATTTTAAGTTTATGTTTAAGTTGATTTTATTTTTTCATTTTAGGTTTTTTTAGTTCTGGTTTAAGTTTTATTTTATTTATTTTTTATGTTTTATTTTTTAGTTTATTTTTTAAGTTTAGGTTTTTATTTAGTTTTATTTTATTTTATTTTTATTTTACTTTTGGTTTTTATTTTATTTAGATTTTTTTAGGTTTATTTTATTTTTTTAGTTTAGTTTAGGTTTTTATTTATTTTATTTTAGTTTAGTTTTTATTTCTTTTATTGTTTTTATTTTTATGTTTAGGTTTTGGTTTTAATTTAATTTTATTTATGTTTTGGTTTTTTATTTATTTTATTTTTAGGTTTTATTTAGTTTAGGTTTAGGTTTTTAGGTTTTTAGGGACTAGGGCTCACGGTTTAGTGTTTAGGGTTTAGGGTTTAGGGTTTGGGGTTTAGGGTTGTAGCTTTTAGTCTTTGTGTTTAGGGTTTTTTTTTTAATTTAGTAAACAGGTAAGTTTAAATTTATTTAGTTTACTTTTTATTTATTTTAGTTTATTTCATTTTTTAAGATTTAATATAGTTTATTTATTTTAGTTTAAGTTTATTTTAGTTTCTTTTTTTTTGTTTAGGTTTAGGTTTATGTTTATTTTTATTTTAGTTGTATTTTTATTTTATTTTTTTTAGGTTTAGGTTTATTTTTTATTTTTTTGGTTTAAGTTTAGGATTTTATTTTATTTTTTTTAGATTTAGGTTTTAGGTTTTATTTTAGGTTTTATTTTTATTTTAGGTTTAGTTTTATTTTTAGTTTAGTTTATTTTAATTTGTTTAGGGTTTAGGTATAGTTTTTTTTAGATATAGGTTTAGGTTTTATTTATTTTAGTTTAGGTTTTTTTTACAAAGAACAAATTCAAATTCACAGTTCTTCTTTTCAATTTCATCAACCAAGTATCACACCAAGTTTTCTAAGACACCTGGCGATGACATAGATCAAAATAAGCATGCATAGAAATCAAAAATATAGAAGCCTCTAATATAAGACATAATTCCTTGAGGATCGGATGTTCTTCAATTTCGGTTCTCATAGAACCAGGACCTCTCAGTGGCGGGATCAGCCATCATATCTCAGATCTCTCCCTCCACCACCACAAGTGTAGCTCCTCAGCCTTCAACCAACACTATTAGCCACCTCCATATCCACGGCACCTCGGATCCCCACCACCATTGTGCTGCAGCTAGCCTTACCAAGATCTAGAGCTAGTTGACGGTGAAGTTCTAGTAAGGTTTGCCCATTCTTAGGGATTAGGTTTAGGTTTAAATTTATTAGGTTTTAGGGTTTTGAGTTTTTTTTTTAATTTATGTAATTATTTTAGTTTTAGGTTTAGGTTTGGGGTTTAGGGTTTGGGGTTTAGGGTATAGGGTTAGGGTTTAGGGTTTAAGGTTTAGGGTTTAAAGTTTTGGGTTTTCTTTTTTAGGGTTTAGGGTTTTTTTTTAGGGTTTTTTATCTTAGGTTTTAGTTTATAGGTTTTATTTATATTATTTTAGTTTATTTTATTAGTTTATTTTTTATTTTTTATGTTTGGGTTTAGGTTTTACTTAAGGTTTTATTTTATTTTATTTTCAATTTTATTTAGGTTTAGGTTTTTTTATAAATTTTACTTTTAGGTTTTATTTAGTTTAGGTTTAGGTTTTAGGTTTTAGTGTTTTGTTTTAGGGTTTTAGGTTTAGGGTTTTAGGGTTTAGGGTTTTAGGGTTTGGGGTTAGGGTTTAGGAGATTTAAAGTTTAGGGTTTAGTGTTTCTTTAGGGTTTAGGGTTTTAGTGTTTAGGGTTTAGGGTTCTTTAGGTTTATGATTTTTTTTTTAAATTAAGTAAATCATTAGGTTTAAGTTTATTTAGTTTATTTAGTTTATCTTTTATTTATTCATTTTTTATTTATGTTTATTTTTTTATTTAGTTTAGTTTATTTATTTTAGTTTAGGTTTTTGTTTTAATTTATTTTTTTAGGTTTAGGTTTCGTTTAGTTTTACTTTTGACTTTTATTTTTATTTTTTTTATGTTTAAGTTTATTTTTTATATTTTGGTTTAGGTTTATTTTAGGTTTTATGTTTTAGTTTAGGTTTAGGTTTATTTTAGTTTATTTTGTTTTATTTAATTTAGGTTTAGGTTTAGGTTTAGTTTGTTTTTAGTTATTTAGTTTAGGTTAGTTTAATTTATTTTGATTATTTTATTTTATTTTAGGTTTAGGCTTTTTTTAGTTTATTTATTTTATTTATTTTTTTAATTTTATTTTAGGTATATTTTTTAGGTTTAAGTTTTTTGTTTTCTTTTAGGTGTATTTTAAGTTTATTTTATTTTTATTTTACATTAGTTTATATTTTATATTACTATATTCTTAGGTTTCTTTTATTTTAACTTTAGCATTAATTTATTTTATCTTTATTTATTTTTTTAGTTTATTTTATTTTATTTTTTAGGTTTAGGTTTAGGTTTAAGTTTAGGTTTTATTTTATCTTATTTGGTTTATGTTTTTATTTATTTGATTTTTTAGTTTTAGTTTTTTAGTTTAGGTTTAGGTTTCTAGGTTTTTAGGTTTTTATGGTCTAGGGTTAGCTTAAGGTTTAGGCTTTAGGGTTTATGGTTTTTATGGTCTAGGGTTTAGGGTTAGTTTAGGGTTTAATATTTAGGGTTTTAGGGTTTAGGGTTTAGGGTTTTGGGCTTAAGGTTTAGGGTTAAACTTAGGATTTACAATTTAGGGTTTAGGGTTTAGGGCTTAGTGTTTAGGGTTTAGAGTTTACGGTTAGTTTTGGGTATAAGATTTACGATTTAGGGTTTGGGGTTTAGGGGTTTTTAGCATTTAGGGTTTGTGGTTGTAGGTTTAAGGTTGTTGGTGTAGAGTTTAGGATTTATGATTAGGGTTTAGGGTTTAGGATTTAGGATTTAGGGTTTTGGATTTAGGGTTTAGGGTTTATGATTTCTTTTAATTAAGTAAACTAGTAGGTTTAGGTTTATTTAGTTTCTCTTTTATTTATTTTAGTTTATTATATTTTTTGAATTTTATTTAGTTTAGTTTATTTATTTTAGGTTTATTTATTTTAGTTTAGGTTTTTTATTTTCATTTATTTTTTTAGTTTACGTTTAGTTTTGTGTTTATTTTTTAATTTAGTTTTTCCTTTATTTTATTTTTTAGGTTTAGTTTTTTTTAAGTTTAGGTTTATTTATTTATTTTTTTTTTTTTAGGTTTTAGGTTTTTTTAGGTTTATTTTTTGGTTTATTTTTGTCTAAGTTTGGGTTTATGTTTAATTTATTTTGTTTTATTTAGTTTAGGGTTTAGGTTTAGGTTTTATTTTTTTAGTTTAGTTTATTTTAGTTTGGCCTTTGCTTTATTTTATTTTTTTAATTTATTTTTAGGTTAATTATTTTTTTGTTTAGGGTTTAGGCTTTATTTTTTATTTATTTTTAAGTTTATTTTTTAGGTTTAGGTTTTTATTTTAGTTTTATTTTATTTTACTTTAGATTTTTATTTTATTTAGGTTTTTTATTTTTAGGTTTATTTTATTTTTTTAGTTTAGTTTAAGCTTTTGTTTATTTTGTTTTAGTTTAGTTTTGGTTTTTATTTATTATATTTTTGTTTAGATTTTATTTTTTTTATTTTTAGATTTAGGTTTAAGTTTAGGTTTATGTGTAGGTTTAAGTTTGGGTTTTAGTTTAATATTTTATTTTATATTTTATTTTACTTTATTTAGGTTTAGGTTTATTTATTTATTTTATCTTTAGGTTTATTTAGTTTAAGTTTAGGTTTAGGTTTGTATGGTTTAAGTTAGGGGCAAGTTTGGGTTTTAGGTTGTAGGTTTTAGAGTTTAAAGTTTATGATTTAGGGTTTAGGGTTTAGTGTTTAGGAATAGTTTTGGGTTTTGGGTTTAGGGTTTATGGTTTAAGGTTTGGGGTTTAGGGCTTAGAGTTTAGGGTTGTAGGTTTTAGTGCTTAGGGTTTAGGGTTTAAGGTTTAGGGTTTAAGGTTTAGTGTTTTAGAGTTTAGGGTTTAGAGCTTAGGACTTAAGGTTTTAGGTTTTAAGGTTGTAAGTTTAGGGTTGTAGATTTAGGGTTTAGAGTTTAGGGTTTAGAGTTTATTTTGGTTCAGGGATTAGGGTTAGGGTTTTTTTTAAAAAATTAAGTAAACTAGTATCTTTAGAGTTATTTAGTTTATTTTTTATTTATTTTAGTTTATTTTCTATTTTTATTTAGTTTAGTTTATTTATTTTAGTTTATGTCTTTTATTTTAGTTTACTTTTTTTAGGTTTATGTTTATTTTTTAGTTTAGTTTTATCTTTATATTATATTTAAGGTTTAAGTTTTATTTTTTTAGCTTTAGGTTTAGGTTTTATTTTATTTTTTTTTTAGGTTTTAGGTTTTATTTTAGGTTTATGTTTTGGGTTTTTTATTTTTAGTTTAAGTTTAGATTTTTTTTTAATTTTATTTTAAGTTTAGGTTTTATTTATTTAGTTTTTATTTTATTTTATTTTATTTTTAGGTTTATTTTATTTTTTAGTTTAGTTTAAGTTTTTATTTAATTTCTTTTAGTTTATTTTTTATTAGATTATTTTCTTTTATTTTAGGTTTAAGTTTAAGTTTTAGTTTAGATTTTTATTTTAATTTAATTTTTTATTTTATTTTCTTTTAGGTTTTGTATATTTATAAGTTTTATTTAGTTTAGGTTTAAGTTTTTAGATTTTTAGGGTTTAGGGTTTAGGGTTTAGGATTTTAGGATTTAAGTTTTAGGTTTTAGGTTTTAGGGCTTAGGGTTAGGAATTAGGGTTTAGGGTTTAGGGTTTAGTGTTTAGGCTTTAGGGTTTAGGTTTAGTTTTCTTAGGGTTTAGGGTTAGTTTATAGTTTATTTATAGTTTAGTTTACTTTTTTAAATTTTAGGTTTTAACGATTTATGATTAGTTTTAGGTTTAGGTTTAGGTTTAAGGTTTATATTTTATTTAGGGTTTAGCTTAGAGATTAGGGTTTGTAGTTTGGTTAGGGTTTGATTAACAAGGTTTAGGGTTTAAGGTTTCTTTAGAGCTTTAGGTTTAAGTTTTAGTTTAGGTTTAGGTTTTAGTTAGTTAGGTTTTATTTAAGTTTAGGTTTAGTTTATCTTTAGGTTGTTTATGGTTTTAGGTTTAGTATTTTAAATTTAGTTTATAGTTTAGTTTAGTTAGTTTAGGGTTAGTTTAGTTTAAACTTTTAGGTTTAGGTTTAGTATTTTGGGTTTAGGTTTAGTGATAGGTTTAGGTAGTAGGTTTAGTGTTTAGAGTTTAAGGTTTAGGGTTATTTTTAGGGTTTAGGGTTTAGGGTTATAATTTTTGTTAATTAGGGTTTAGGGTTTTGGGTTTTGGGTTTAAGGTATAAGTTCAGTTTATTGTTTAGGGTTTTTTAGGATTTAAGTTTTAGGTTTAGGTTTTTGGCTTATGGGTTTATGATTTTAGGGTTTAGGGTTAATTTAGGAGTTTAGGTTAGTTTAGTTTTAGGTTTAAGTTTAAGGTTTAAGGTTTAGGATTTTAAGTTTAGGTTTAGGTTAGTTTAAGTTTTAGTTTAGGTTTAGGTCAGTTTAAGTTTAGGTTTAGGATTTTAGGTTTAGTTTAGGTTTAGGTTTAGTTTAAGTTTAGGTTTTAGGTTTTAGTTTATAGTTTAGGGTTTAGGTATAAGTTTAGGATTAAGGTTTAGGTTAGGTTAGGGTTAAGGTTTAGGTTAGGTTTAGTTTAGGTTTAGTGTTTAGGGTTTAGGGTTTATCTTTTGTTTGGGGTTTAGGGTTTAGGGTTTGGTGATTAAGGTTTAGGGTGTATGTTTAATTTAGGGTTGTAGGTTTAGGGTTTAGGGTTTACAATTAGTTTAAGGGTTTAAGGTTTAAGGTTTAGGGTTTAGGATTTAGGGTTTAGGGTTTAGGCTTTAAGGTTTAGTGTTTTTTTAGTTTAGTATTATTTTTATTTTATTTTTTAGTTTAGATTTTATTTATTATTTTTTTTAGTTTTATTTATTTAGGTTTATTTTTTAGGTTTTACAGTTTAGGTTTATTTTAGATTATAGTTTATTTAGTTTAAAGCTTAGGTTTAGTTTATTTTAGGTTTACAGTTTAGGGTTTATGGATGTAGGTTCAGTGTTGTAGGTTTAGAGTTTAGGGTTTATTTTACGGTTTAGGATTTAGGGTTTTTTAATAAAAAAAATAAGTAAACCAGTAGGTTTAGGTTTATTTAATTTATTTTTTATTTATATTAGTTTATTTTGTTTTTAATTTTTATTTATGTTTATTTTTTATTTTTATTTAGTTTAGTTTATTTATTTTAGGCTTATTTATTTTAGATTAGGTTTTTTATTTTAGTTTATTTTTTAGGTTTAGGTTTAGGTTTATGTTTACTTTTTAATTTAGTTTTATTTTTAATTTATATTTTAGATTTAGGTTTTAGTTTTAATTTTTAGGTTTAGTTTAGGTTTTTATTTTATTATTTTAGGTTTAGGTTTTAGTTATTTATTTTAGGTTTAAGTTTATTTTTAGTTTATTTTATTTTATTTAGTTTAGGGTTTAGGTTCAAGTTTTATTTTTTTTTTATTTTAGGTTTATTTTATTCTTTAATTTAGGTTTAGTTTTTTTTAGCTTAAGGTTTAGATTTTATTTATTTTTTTTATTTTTAGGTTTATTTTTAAGGTTTAGGTTTATATTTAGTTTAATTTGGTTTTATTTCAGGATTTTTTTTATTTTTTGTTTAGTTTTTATTTTATTTAGATTTTAATTTTTAGGTTTATTTTATTTTTTAGTTTAGTTTAGGTTTTTATTTATTTTATTTTAGTTTAGTTTTTTTTATTATTTTATTTATAGGTTTAGGTTTAGGTTTTAGCTTAGGTTTTTATTTCATTTTTTATTTTATTTTGGCTTAGATTTTTATTTATTTTATTTTTAGGTTTATTTTGTTTAGGTTTAGGATTTTTAGGTTTAGGGTTTATTTTGGGTTTAGGGTTTAGGGTTTAGGGTTTAGGGTTTAGGGTTAGGGTTAAGTTTACAACTTAGGGTTTGGGTTTAGGGTAAATTTAGGGATTTAAGATTTATTAGATTTATGTTTAGGTTTAGGGTTTAGGATTTAGGGTTTGGTTTTGGATTTAGGGTTTTAAGTTTATGCTTTTAAGGATGGGTTTAAGGTTAGGGTTTAGAGTTTAGGATTTTTTTAGGGTTTAAGGGTTGTGATTTAGGGTTTAGGGTTGTAGGTTTAATGTTGTAGGTTTAGGGTTTCAGTTTAGTTTATTTTAGGTTTAGGTTTATTTTAATTAATTTATTTTATTTTTATTTTAGGTTAAGTTTTTATTTTGGGTTTTGGGTTTGGGTTTTATTTTTTATTTATATTTAGGTTTTATTTTAGGTTTATTTTTTAGTTTTAGTTATTTTATTTTTTAGGTTTATTTTATTTTTCTTCTTTGTTTACTTTTTATTTTATTTAGGTTTTATTCTTAAGTTTAGTTTATTTTTTAGTTTTATTTTATTTATTTTCTTTTAGTTTATTTTTTATTTTATTTTATTTATTTTATTTTTAGGTTTAGGTTTAGGTTTTAGTTTAGGTTTTTATTTTATTTAGGTTTAGGTATTTTTATTTATTTTATTTTTAGGTTTTATTTAGTTTAGGTTTAGGTTTAGGTTTTCAAGTTTTTAGGGTTTAGGATTTAGGGTTTAGTGTTTAGGCTTTATGGTTTTTAGAGTTTAGGGTTAGCTTAGGGTTTAGGGGTTTTCATTTTAAATTAAGAAAATCGATAGATTTAGGTTTATTTTTTATTTTAGTTTATTTTATTTTTTATTGATATTTATATTTATATTTATATTTTATTTTATTTAATTTAGTTTATTTTTACTTTAGGTTTATTTATTTTAGTTTAGGTTTTTTATTTTAGTTTATATTTTTGGTTTGTGTTTAGGTTTACGTTTAATTTTTTGTTGAGTTTTATTGTATTTTATTTTTGAGGTTTAGGTTTTATTTTTAATTTTTTATTTAGGTTTAGGTCTTTATTTTGTTTTAGGTTTTAATTTTAGTGTAGGTTTAGGTTTATTTTAGTTTATTATTTAATTTAGGTTTAAGTGTAGGTTTAGGTTTATTTATTTTAGTTTAGTTTATTTTATTTTATTTTATGTTTAGGTTTTCTTTAGTTTAGGGTTTATGTTTTATTTTTTATTTATTTTTAGATTTTATTTTTAGGTTTATTTTTTAGGTTTAAGTTTTATTCAATTTTTAATTTCTTTTATTTTAGGTTTTTTAGGTTTATTTTATTTTTTTATATTACAATTATTTTTTATTTTATATTGGTTTTATTCTTAGGTTTATTTTATTTTTAATTTATTTAGGTTATTATTTATTTTATTCTAGTTTATTTTATTCATTTATTTTATTTTATTTTTAGGTTTAGGTTTAGGTTTTAGTTTAGGGTTTAATTTTTTATTTTTTTTATTTTATTTTGGTTTAGGTTGTTTTTTATTTTATTTTTTGGTTTTATTTAGTTTAGGTTTAGGTTTTTAGGGTTTAGGGTTTAGCTTTAGCTTAAGGTTTAGGCTTTAGGGTTTTGGGATTTTATGGTTTAGAGTTTAGGGTTTAGGGTTAGTTTAGGGTTTAAGGTCTAGGGTTTTAGGGTTTATGGTTTAGGGTTTAGGGTTTAGGGTTTTTTAGGGTTTAGGGTTTAGGGTTTAAGGTTGTAAGTATAGGATTTATGGTTTAATGTTTAGGGTTTAAGTTTGGGATTTAGGGTTTAAGGTTTAGGGTTTTTTTTAAAATTAAGTAAATTGTTCGGTTTAGGTTTGTTTAGTTTAATTTTTATTTAATTTAGTTTATTTTTTAAGGTTTTATTTAGTTTAGTTTATTTATTTTATCTTTATTTATTTTAGTTTAGGTTTTTATTTTAGTTTTTTTTTTTGTTTAGGTTTAGATTTATGTTTACTTTTTAGTTTAGTTTTATTTTTATATTATTTTTTAGGTTTGGGTTTTCTTTTTTTTTTAGGTTTAGGCTTGGTTTTTATTTTATTTTTTTAGGTTTAGGTTTTAGGTTTTTATTTTAGGTTTATTGCTATGTTTTATCTTTTAGTTTAGGATTAGGTTTATTTTTATTTTATTTTATTTTATTTAGTTTAGGGTTTAGGTTTAGTTTATTTTAGGTTTATGTTTAGTTGATTTTATTTTGTTTATTTCATTTTAGGATTATTTTAGTTTAGGTCTAAGTTTTATTTTATTTATTTATTTTAGGTTTATTTCTTAAGTTTAGGTTTTTATTTAGTTTTTATTTTATTTTATTTTTATTTTACGTTTAGTTTTTATTTTATTTTGATTTTTATAGTTTTATTTTTTTTTAGGTTTTTATTTATTTTATTTTAGTTTAGTTTTTATTTCTTTTATTGTTTTTATTTTTATGTTTAGGTTTATGTTTAGGTTTAGGTTTTAATTTAATTTTATTTAGGTTTAAGTTTTTTATTTATTTTATTTTTAGGTTTTATTTAGTTTAGGTTTAGGATTTTAGGTTTTTAGGGACTAGGGCTCAGGGTTTAGTGTTTAGGGTTTAGGGTTTAGGGTTTGGGGTTTAGGGTTGTAGGTTTTAGGGTTTTGTGTTTAGGTTTTTTTTTTAAATTTAGTAACAGTGGGTTTAAATTTATTTAATTTACTTTATTTATATTTTAGTTTATTTCATTTTCTTAGTTTTATTTAATATAGTTTATTTATTTTAGTTTAAGTTTATTTTAGTTTCTTTTTTTTTGGTTTAGGTTTAGGTTTATATTTTATTTTAGTTTTATTTTATTTTATTTTTTAGGTTTAGGTTTTATTTTTTTATTTTTAGGTTTAGGTTTAGGTTTTTATTTTATTTTTTTAGGTTTAGGTTTTAGGTTTTTATTTTAGGTTTTATTTTTAGTTTAGGTTTAGGTTTATTTTTAGTTTAGTTTATTTTATTTAGTTTAGGGTTTAGGTATAGTTTTTTTTAGATTTAGGTGTAGGTTTTATTTATTTTAGTTTTATTTTTTTTTACAAAGAACAAATTCAAATTCAACATTTCTTCTTTTCAATTTCATCAACCAATTATCACACCAAGTTTTCTAAGATAAAAGCGATGACATAGATCAAAAATAAGCATGCATAGAGGAAATCAAAAATCCTGGATAGCATGAACTACCTCTAATATAAAGACATAATTCCATAGCGATATCCAGTCGGTTGTTTTTTATTTCTCGAGTTCTCATTAAAACCACCCGACCTCTCAGTAGCGGATCCCATCATATCTTGATCTCTTCCTCCACCACCACCCGGTTGTAACCTCGTTCCTCCCACCTCCATAACCAACACTATTACCACCACCTCCATATCCCCCCGGCACCTCGGATCCCCACCATCACTGTGATAATGCGACCTCATCCGCCTACCAGATCTGGTGAGCCTAGTTGGGGTGAAGTTCCCGTCAAGGTTACATTCTTGGGATTAGATATAGGTTTAAGTTTATCAGGTTTTAGGGTTTCAATTTTTTTTTTTAATTTATGTAATTATTTTAGGTTTAGGTTTAAGGTTTGGGGTTTAGGGTTTAGGGTTTAGGGTTAGGGTTTAGGGTTTATGGTATAGGGTTTATGGTTTAGGTTTAGTTTAGGTTTTAGGGTTTAAGGTTTTAGGTTTATTCATTTAGGGTTTAGGGTTTATTCTTAGGTTTCTTAGTTCATTTTAGGTTTTTATTTATATTATTTTAGTTTATTTTTATTAGTTTATTTTATTTTGTTTTTATGTTTGGGTTTAGGTTTTACTTAAGGTTTTTATTTTATTTTATTTTTCTATTTTATTTAAGTTTCGGTTTTTTTTATAAATTTTATGTTTAGGTTTTATTTTGTTTAGGTTTAGGTTTTTAGGTTTTTAGTGTTTCTGTTTTAGGGTTTTAGGTTTAGGGTTTTAAGGTTTAGGGTATTAGGGTTTAGGGTTAGGGTTTAGGATTTCAGATTCAGGATTTAGGGTTTAGTGTTTAGGCTTTAGGGTTTAGGGTTTAGGGCTAGCTTTAAGTTTTATGATTTTTTTTAAAATTAAGTAAATCATTAGGTTTAAGTTTACTTAGTTTATTTAGTTTATCTTTTATTTATTCTAGCTTATTTTATTTTATTTTTTTATTTATGTTTATTTTTTATTTTTATTTAGTTTAGTTTATTTATTTTAGTTAAATTAGTTTTAGTTTAGGTTTTTTTATTTTAGTTTATTTTTTAAGTTTAGGTTTACGTTTAGGTTTACTTTTTAAATGACTTCTATTTTTATTTTTTATATTTTGGTTTAGGTTTATTTTTAGGTTTTATTTTTTTAGTTTTGGTTTAGGTTTATTTTTAGTTTATTTTGTTTTATTTAGTTTAGGTTTAGGTTTAGGTTTAGGTTTTTGTTTATTTTAGTTAGTGTATTTTAGTTTAGGTTAGTTTAATTTATTTTGATTATTTTATTTTTTATTTTAGGTTTAGGCTTTTTTTTTAGTTTAGGATTTAGGTTTATTTTTTATTTATTTTTTAATTTTATTTTTTAGGTATATTTTTAGGTTTAAGTTTTATTTAGTTTTCTTTTAGGTTTATTTAAGGTTATTTTATTTTTATTTTACATTTAGTTTATATTTTATATTACTTTATATTCTTAGTTTTCTTTTTTTTTAGTTCAAGCTAGGTTATTATTTATTTTATCTTAGTTTATTTTTATTAGTTTATGTTATTTTATTTTTAGGTTTAGGTTTAGGTTTTAGTTTAGGTTTTTATTTTTCTTTATTTAAGTTTATGTTTTTTTATTTATTTGATTTTTATTTTTTATTTTTTAGTTTAGGTTTAGGTTTTTAGGTTTTTAGGTTTTTAGGGTTTCGGGTTAGCTTAGGGTTTAGGCTTTATAGTTTATGGTTTTTAGGGCTTAGGGTTTAGGGATAGTTTAGGGTTTAAGGTTTAGGGTTTTAGAGTTTAGTGTTTAGGGTTTTGGGCTTAAGGTTTATGGTTAAACTTAAGGTTTACAATTTAGGTTTATGGTTTAGGGCTTAGTGTTTAGGGTTTAGGGTTTAGGGTTAGTTTTGGGTTTAAGAATTACGATTTATGGTTTTTTAGCATTTAGGGTTTGTGGTTGTAGGTTTAGGGTTGTAGGTCTAGAGTTTAGGAATTAAGGTTAGGGTTTAGGGTTTAGGATTTAGGATTTAGGGTTTTGGATTTAGGGTTTAGGGTTTATGATTTTTTTTAATTAAGTAAACTAGTAGGTTTAGGTTTATTTAGTTTATCTTTTATTTATTTTAATTTATTTTATTTTTTTTAATTTTATTTAGTTTAGTTTATTTATTTTAGGTTTTTTTATTTTAGTTTAGGTTTTTTATTTTCATTTATTTTATTAGTTTAGGTTTAGTTTTATGTTTATTTTTTTAGTTTAGTTTTAGCTTTATTTTATTTTTTAAGTTTAGGTTTTATTTTTTTTATTTTTAAGTTTAGGTTTAAGTTTTATTTTATTTTTTTTAGGTTTAGGTTTAGGTTTTATTTTAGGTTTATTTTAGGTTTATTTTTTTTTATCTAGGTTTGGGTTTATGTTTAATTTATTTTATTTTATTTAGTTTAGGGTTTAGGTTTAGGTTTTATTTTTTTTATTTTAGTTTATTTTAGTTTGGGCTTAGCTTTATTTTATTTATTTATTTATTTTTAGGTTATTTACTTTTTTGTTTAGGGTTTAGGCTTTATTTTTTATTTATTTTTAAGTTTATTTTTTAGGTTTAGCTTTTTATTTTGTTTTTATTTTATTTTACTTTAGATTTTTATTTTATTTAGGTTTTTTATTTCTAGGTTTATTTTATTTTATTTATTTTAGTTTAAGTTTTTATTTATTTTGTTTTAGTTTAGTTTAGGTTTTTATTTAATTTATTTTAGTTTAGATTTTATATTTTATATTTTTTTATATTTAGATTTAGGTTTAGGTTTAGGTTTATGTGTATGTTTAAGTTTGGGTTTTAGTTTAGGATTTTATTTTATTTTTTATTTTATTTTATTTAGGTTTAAGTTTATTTATTTATTTTATCTTTAGGTTTTATTTAGTTTAAGTTTAGGTTTTTAGGTTTATAGGGTTTAAGGTTTAGGGTTTCGGGTTTGGGGTTTATGGTTGTAGGTTTTAGAGTTTAAAGTTTATGATTTAGGGTTTAGGGTTTAGTGTTTAGGAATAGTTTAGGGTTTTGGGTTTTGGGTTTAGGGCTTAGAGTTTAGGGTTATAGATTTTAGTGCTTAGGGTTTAGGTTTTAAGGATTAGGGTATAAGGTTTAGTGTTTTAGGGTTTAGGGTTTAGGGTTTAAGGCTTAGGACTTACGGTTTTAGGGTTTAAGGTTGTAACTTTAGGATTATAGATTTAGGGTTTAGAGTTTAGGGTTTAGACTTTGTTTAGGTTCAGGGATTAGGGTTAGGGTTTTTTTTTAAATTAAGTAAAATAGTATCTTTAGGGTTATTTAGTTTATTTTTTATTTATTTTAGTTTATTTTATTTTATATTTTCATTTAAGCTTATTTTCTATTTTTATTTAGTTTAGTTTATTTATTTTAGTTTATGTCTTTTATTTTAGTTTATTTTTTTAGGTTTAGGTTTATTTTTTAGTTTAATTTTATCTTTATATTATTTTTAAGGTTTAAGTTTTATTTTTTTTTAGGTTTAGGTTTAGGTTTTTATTTTATTTTTTTAGGTTTAAGTTTTAGGTTTTTATTTTAGGTTTATATTTAGGTTTTACTTTTTAGTTTAGGTTTAGGTTTTTTTTTAAATTTATTTTAAGTTTAGGTTTTATTTATTTAGTTTTTATTTTATTTTATTTTCTTTTTTAGGTTTATTTTATTTTTAGTTTAGTTTAAGTTTTATTTAATTTATTTTAGTTTATTTTTTATTAGATTATTTTTTTTTAGGTTTAGTTTAAGTTTTAGTCTAGATTTTATTTTATTTTAATTTTTAATTTTATTTTGGTTTAGTTTTTATTTATAAGTTTTATTTAGTTTAGGTTTAAGTTTTAGATTTTAGGGTTTAAGGTTTAGGTTTATTAAGGATTTTAGGATTTGTTTTAGGTTTAGTTTTAGTTTAGTTAAGATTAGGGTTTAGGGTTTAGGGTTTAGTTAGCTTATTTAGGTTTTTATTTACAATTTATGGTTTAATTTACTTTGCTTATTTTAGGTTTAGGGTTTAGTTAGGTTTATGATTTAGGGTTTTAGTTTAGTGTTTAGGGTTTAGGTTTAGGGTTAAACTTAGGGTTTAGGTTTAGGTTTAAGGTTTATATTTTAAAATTTAGGTTTAGGTTTTAAGATTAGGTTTGTAGTTTAGGTTCAGTTTATAGTTAACATTTAGGTTTAAGTTTAAACTTTAAACTTTAGTTTAAGTTTTAGTTTGGTTTAGGTTTATTAGTTTAGTTGATTTAGGTTTGATTTAGTTTAGGTTTAGGGATAGTTTTATTTTAAAGTGTTTAAGTTTAAATTTAGTATTTAAGTTTTAGGTTTGTTTAAGGTTTGTTAGGGTTTAGATTTAGGTTTAGGTTTAGTGTTTTAAGTTTAAGTAGTTTAAGGTTTTATTTAGTTTAGTTTGTTTAGTTTAGTATTTTTTTCAAATTTAGTTTAGTTTAAGTAGTTTAGTGTTTAAATAGTTAGTTATTTTTTTAGGAAGTTTAGGGTTATGATTTTTTTTTAATTAAGTAAACTCGTAGGTTTAGGTTATTTGCTTATTTTTTATTTATTTTAGTTTATTTTATTTATTTATTTTATTTAGATTTATTTTCATTTTTATTAAGTTTATTTATCTTAGGTTTGTTTATTTTAGTTTATTTTTTAGGTTTAGGTTTAGGGTTAGGTTTAGGTTTACTTTTAAATTTAGTTTTATTTTTATTTTATTTTTTAGGTTTAGGTTTTATTTTTTATTTTTAGGTTTAGGTTAAGGTTTCTTTTTTAGATTTAAGTTTTAGGTTTTTAATTTATGTTTTATTTTTTTGTTTAGGTTAAGGTTTATTTTTAGTTTAGTTCATTTTATTTAGTTTAGGCTTAAATTTAGGTTTAGTTTATTTTAGGTTTAGGTTTAGGTTTTATTTATTTTAGTTTATTTTTTTTAATTTTAGATTTAGGTTTATTTTATTTTGTATATTTTATTTTTTTTATTTTGGTTTAGGTTTTTTTCTTAAACTTTATTCTTTTTTTATTTTAGCTTTATTTTTAAGATTAGGTTTTATTTAGTTTTTATTTTATTTTATTTAGGTTTATTTTAGGTTTATTTTATTTCTATTTTGTTTAGTTTTATTTTATTTAGGTTTTATTCTCAGTTTATTTTATTTTTTAGTTTGTCTGCTTTTATTTTTCATTTAGTTTATTTTATTAGTTTATTTTATTTTATTTTTTAGGTTGAGGTTTAGGTTTTAGTTGAGGTTTTTATTTTATTTTCTTTATTATTTTATTTAAGTTTTGGTTTATTTATTTATTTTATTTTTAGTTTTTATTTCATTTGATTTAGGTTTTTAGGTTTTTAGGGTTTGGGGTTTAGTGTTTAGGGTTAAGGGTTTAGGGTTTAAGGTTTTATGGTTTAGGGTTTTAGGGTTTATGGTTTAGGGTATAGGCTCTAGGGTTGAGGGTTTAAGGGTTTAGGGTTTAAAGTTTAGGGATAGTTTAGGGTTTTAGGGTTTAGAGTTTTTAGGTTTTGGGTTAAGGGTTTAAGGTTAAGGGTTAGTTTAAGTTTAGGTTTAGTTTTAGGGTTATGTTTAGTTTTAGGTTGATGTTTGAGTTTAAGGTTATGTTGGGTTAAAGTTTAGAAGGGTTAGTTTAGTTCTGATTTTATAGTTGAGGTTTTAGGTTTTGTTTAGGTTTAATTTAGGATTTATAGTTTAGGTATAGGATTTAGTTTAGTGTTTATTTTATTTTAGGGTTTAGTTTTAGGGTTTAGTTTAGGCGATGCTTGGGTTTATAGTTAGTTTTAGTGATTATTTTAGGTTTTATTTAGTTTAAGGTTTAGATTTGGGTTTAGTGTTTAGTTTTGGAAAAGTGGGAAATTTATTGCACAAAAGAAAATACAAGTCTTTAGAGAACAAATCTAAACTAATACTACAAAGTCTTATGGAGATAGCCCTAATAGACATTGAAAGAAATAGCAAAAGCAGATCCACAAAAAAATAATCCTTGAAATTAGCGACAAACTTCCTCTACTCCTTTTGAAAAGACAATCTAGTAGCAAAAGTCTTAACTTTAGAGATAGTCTCCCAACCTATAAGGAGATCTAATAACTTAAAAGGGATGAATATAGATAATGAAATAGTTAATTATGCATAAAATATAAGAGCGGATAGAAGTTAGAAGATAAAGAAAAGGCTCAGGCTCAGTTATAATCATCTTAAGGAGCAACACCATATGTAAGCATCCAGACATCAAGTCAAGGGTTTGTTACATAACCTACCAAAAAATGAGTGGGAAACATCGGCGATCATTTCAAGGCCTTTGTAGCACCTTATCAATGATGATCATTTGAACTTGCATAAACCTTTAAACAAAATATAACCATAAAAAATTAAGATATATAAAACTTCATGACCAAATAAGGAGGTAACCTATCGGAAAGCATTACACAGAGAAAACAAAGCCACCACCAAGAAATGCTAATATTGCTAAGCAAACCTCACAATATGGGAAAAGGACTAATAAGAGCAAAGGCAAGGAGGACCATAGTTGATAAAGTCTTTCATTAAAAGAACATGCAAGAACCAATAATATAGTAATAGTGAGATTAACATCAAGAATGTTAGGAAGCAAGGCAACCATCAAAACAGGCAAGGGGAGAGGTTCAGCCATATTCAAAAAATGAAAAACCAAGTAGGTAGAAACCAGAAGAGAAGAAAGGGAAAGTAAGCAATCGGATTCAAACATAGATTCGAAAAGATAAGGAAAATTAAACCTCTTTAGACAAACCATAGAGAGCCCAATCAAGCTGATTATCCACCTATGAGCCACCAAGATTGCCAAGGATTCAAATCATTAGACTTAGAACCATGAGGATGAAAGATAGAAATAGTCATCTAGTCATAAATACTGAAATCAAGGGAAAGCCAGACAAACCAATCTAATCCAAGGATAAAAAGTAAGAGGCGTTAGCGGAAAATAGAAAAAGCAAAAGCCCTTTAGGATCACAAATAATCCAACAACCACAGATAATTGCAAACAAGAACCCTAATAGAGTCATCATAAACCAAGTCCAAAAAACATCCAACAAGTAGTTAGTAGCCTTAGTTTAGAACACAAATTAAAAACACAACCTCACGAGGAGGGACATGTCGATATAACAATCCGAAGCATCCAATCTAATACTCATCTAGAGCACTATAGAAAGGATAAAGAGCCATAGGAAAATAGTTCTCCAAGCTACATCCAAAAAATATAGAGCCCTCAAGGTCACATAACTCCTCTTAGCAACAGGAGAAAAAACTACAAAAAATAGTTGTCAACAACAACCTTCTGATGAGCAAGCCCCAACCAACAGACCCACACCCCAAACAACACAAGTAGAATCCACAAGGATAGGAACTAGTGGGAAGGATGAGACCCATAAGAGAAAGGACAACCAAAAACAACTTGTAAAACCATTCTAATCAGCAAACAACAAGGTGACAAAACAACCAACCACAACAGGAATGTCATAAAAATAGCATGAGCAACACTGATAAAGGGAAAAAACCCATAACAGGCAACACTAGCAAACAATCAACCATAAAATCTTGAGCAAATAAAGAATGTTGTAGAGAGATCCAACCATTAAAGAGAACCACACCAACCAAAAGACAAGAAAACCCAATAGCCTCCAGCTATTGTGAACACATCTACCAGGTTGGGAGATAAAATAAACCAAAAATAAAATTACCACAAAATCGATAAATGGAAGACAACTTTCAAAGAATGGGAAGAAACCAAACTAGAAAATAAAGTAGGTTTAGGTGAAGAAAAATCAAGACCAAACTAGCATAAGAGAAAACAATTATTCAAAACCAATAACATGGGGAAAACCAAACGACATAAAGGAAAAAGACTAAAGCTTCTAACATAAGAACTAGTTTTATTAGATTCATAAAAAGAAGTATGTCATCATTAGAAAACATTTTCAAAGAAGGACTTAAAAATTGGCAAGAAAATTAGGTGGAGTTCTATAAATATGAGAAATTTGAAAATCTAGGTTAGCAAAAAGCCTCTAGTATGATTAAATAAATAATACACTTGACATTACCATGAGCATTAGATTTGAGTAAATCTAAAGAAGGAGAGAATCAACTTCAAACCATATCTTATGAAAACCTTGTTGTAAACAAATAGCATCATAATGAAAATTTAAGCAGCAAATAACATAGAACAAGGATCTAAAGGGGCAGAAAAAGAGATAACCTTACTATGATCTCCCAAAATCCCACATAATAACCATTAGTGAATGTAGTAATAATTAGGTTTAATCTAGTATATAATTTTTTTTAGTTAGAATATTATGGAAGGTTAATCCCAAAATTCAAAAGACTTGCACCCTTTAAACCTAAATGAGTAAGAAGATTAGCTTTGAAAGAGACAAAATTTTATATTTTACTAATGATAATCTAACCTAGAGGGACTACTTAGAATAGATGAACTAGACCCATACTTAGTAGTTGGGAGAGCCTAGGGGACTTTTCTTAAACCTCTAATAAACTCATCCTTGTGCAAAGGTAATCAGAGGAAAGCATTGTAGACTCACTTCATCTTAAATTAAGACAACATGAGGTAGATTACTGGCCATGCAGTAAGGCTTACCAAGCTAATAAGGCACTCATCAATGTGTAGTGGTTAAGTAAGGAAGGAAAGTGTAGCATACTTACATCCTCCAAAGCAAGAAGACCACTAGGGTGACACACTAGCGGGTAGCTCAATGCCAAGAGCATTCTTGAGTGATGTCTCTGGAAGCATTATCTTAACTCATAGTAGCTCGAGACAAAAGATATGTGTTTGTTTTATATGTTTATGTGTAGTTTGTGTTTGTGTTGTGTCGATGATGGATAGAATGTTGCTCGGGTTCCTTACACCTACCATAAACACATCATGGTAGATTCACAAACAAGAATACTTTCAACATGGAAGATATTGAATTCAAAATGAAACTTTCATTGATGATAATTATTTTTAGAAATGATTTATATTATTTCTTTAAGTAGAGCTCGCTAATTGGAAGCATTGGGCTTTCTGCCTTATGATTAATAAGGCGAGTCTCATGGTAGGCCATCTCTATGGAAAAAAGGGCCTTCCCAAGTGGGTTCAAACTTGTCTCCCATCTTGAAATGATGTAAATAAGCTCTCATAAGATCTAGATGGACAAACTTGTTGTGAGTTTGAATCATTTTAGCTTTACAACTCAATATTTTAGCATGCTGAGCATCTCTCCTCAAATATTTAAGTTTTTTCTTCAACTTGGTGTTATTTATTGATCTTGCTACCCATAGTTATCTTAGTGATGGGAGTTGGACTTCTAATGAACAATGGCTATCCCACTAAGGAGAAAGAATGAGTTGGAGTTCTATATGGTGGTAGGCCCAAAGCTTCAAGCTTGCTCATGCCCATCGTTTATTGTGAGTGTCTTCTTTAGTATTTGGATGTGAGTTTTGTTGAAGGCTACTAGCCATTTGCCCTCGGTAGTTGATGGTAGTATATCTCCACTCAATGTTGTGTCTTGGAAAGTTGTTGATCTGTTTATTGAATCGGTACCATTGTCGATATATTTCATGAGGCACTCAAACATATACAATATGGCTTTTTAAAAGCGGGCATCTTTGAGTTATGACCTCACTAAGAGGAATCACCTTTGCCAAGATGAATTGATGACCCTTAGAATAAAGAGGATCAATCAGACCCACTATATTGATACACCAATGCTTGAATGGCCATGAGGCCAATGTAGAATGTAGAATGTTAGGTGGTTGGTGTAGGACCATACATCGTATTTGGCATTGGTGGCTTTGCCTAGCCGTATCCATGCATGCTTTGATCATCTATGGCCAGTACTATCCTAAGTGTACCTCAGTCATGATATTATGGGCTTCGTGCTTGTCAAAATAATGTAACCACATATGATGAGAATCCAGCACAAGACACCACACAAGAGCATAGGAAAGTGCTTTTACTTGTAATGGGCTTAGGACTTCTCTTGAGGTAGTTTACTTTTATTTAGGTAATCCATCAATGGTTGCCTCAATCTAACTCCTCATCTTTCTTATAAACGCCCTTCAAGAGTACTTTTGATGAGTTCAAGTATAAGGGAGAATATTTATCTATTTTAGACTTTTATTGATATAGATGCATCCTCTGGACATGCTAACTCTTTGGAAAGCTTGGCTAAAGCATACTCTATGATATTCTCTCCTCGAGGAATCTTATAATTTGTAATCTCAGGGATTTATGCCAACAACTCCATTGTGTACTTGGGTAGTGATGGAGTTTGGGCTTTATAACATTATAGGACCCAGTGATTTGGTTGATAACTAGCTGAGAATCTCCAAAGATGTTGATGTTAGAGATGCTTAGAGTAACTAACCGGATGGCAAAGCCTCATATGAGTGGAGAGTGTGTATTCCTTCCCTTCATCATTGGCTTGGGCCAACAAAGCACCAAGGTTTTCATCTAACATAGTAGTGTAAAGTATGAGTGGCTTTCTCGGGATAGAGGTTGCTAGAACTGGCGATGTCATCAGGTAATGCTTGATGTCTTCAAAGGCATGCTCACACTTATCATCGCACTTGAACTTGGCATCCTTTTTGGCCAGTGCTGGGAATGGTTGACATCTTCCCGATAAGTTGGATATTAAGTGTCTTAGATATGCCAACCACCCTTGGAATGATTTGAGTTAAGTTAAACTTTTAGGGGGTGGCATTTCTAATATTGCCTTGATCTTCTCTAGATCAATTTTGATTCCCTGGTGTCGAACAACAAACTCAAGGAAATTCCTTGAAGCTACTCCAATTGCACACTTAAGGGGGTTCATTTTGAGGTTAAATTATCTTAATTGTTCGAAAACTACTCCCAAGTCAAAGAGATGGTCATCCTTTTCTCTACTTTTGAGCACAAGATCTTTGACATAGCACTCGACTTGATGATGAATGAGTTCATCGATGATTCAAGCCATAGCACACTGATATGTAGCACCGACATTTTTAAGGCTGAAAGACATGACCTTATAGTGATATATTCTAAATGGGGTTCTAAAGAAGTGTTTGTTTCATCTTTAGGAGCTATCTTTATTTTGTTATATCCATATGAGCCATCCATGAAAGAGAAGACTGCATGAGATGAGACAATGTCCACCATCTGCTCAGAGATTAGTAGTTGAAATTCAACTTTTGGACATGCCTTATATAAATCCCTAAAATCAATGCATATATGAATTTGGCCATTCTTTTTCTTAACTAGGATGACGCTAGCTAACTTGGTAGGGTATTTTTCTTCTCAGATGAAGCCAGCATCGATAAGTTTCTTGACTTCATAAATGACTTGTTGTTCTGTCTAATGCATCTAGAGCTTTCTTGATAGGGTTAACGGTAGGATCTATTGCTAATTTATGGACCACTATGTCAGAACCAATCAAGCATCTCTTCATAACTCCATGCAAGCGTCCTCAATCAATAGCCTAACTAAGTCATTGATTTCAATTTCATTCAAGCGATTTATGTCTAGCATGGATCTTCTTCAATTACTAAGTTGATTTCCTTGAACTTCTCGATGGTTGACTTGATCTCTTCTTTGAACTCGGTGGTATTTGACTTCAAAATCATCGATCATCTAAAGTTTCTAAGCACACTCCTCATATGAGTTAATCGATTTTTAAAGAACTATCGATTTCAAATGATTGGTAATGACTAGCGATTCGTCATCATCGATTGGACAATGTCTTGAATCCTAGTCTCGATCTTGATTGAGAGCTTTTGCATTTGTTCCTCCATATTCTTTTGAAGTAGTCTGACCTTTGCTTTGATAAAGTATGTAGGATTAACCCTTTCTTTGGTAAATTATGAACACAAGGCAAGTACTAATCAAAAGGTAATTCTATTAAATCTTTATATAAATCATCCTCAAGTTCTACATCAACTTCTTGACTTGAGGATGGCGCTCCCAGAAAGAACCTATGAGTCTTCACATATGTGGATGACTTAGGGGCTTTCTTAAATACCAAACCCTCAACTTTTTGAGAGGAAAGTGGGGTTATAGCTAAGGTTCCCAACCGATGCCTAACTATTTTACATATAGACTTGGATACACTTGTGCTTTGCTTTGGAGCCCGATCATCATCCATATCTATCTCAAGTGTCACCTCCAAGGGAATCTACTACTAAGAAGAGCTGGCTGGTGTGCTAACCATATAAGACTCATCCTATGAACTAGATTCTTAGTTTATATGGATAGTTAGTGTACTCTTGGTAGTTGGGACATATCTTTTATTGGGTGGCTGAAAGGAGGTTTTCCAGCCTTAGGATTACCTTCGAACTAGCCTCTTCCTCTGCCTGGTGGAGGTCAGGTCATCTTACCCATATGTTAGACTGAAGTAATGAACTATGGGTGGAATCTAATGTTAGGCTCCACTTCCTCCTCCAAGTCTATTTTCGCTCCCTTTTATTTTCTATTTCCTTTTTTCTTTTCTTTTATTTTTCTTTTTCTCTTTATTTTTCTTTCCTTTTTCTTTTTCTTTTGTTTTTAAACTTTGGCCAAGTTTGAAAGAATAGACTTGTTGATTTTGAGGGAGGTAGTAAGCCGCATCCTCATATATGCCAACCTCATGAATTATAAATGCTTGAGATCTCCCTTTGACAAGATGATCCCATCTCATAAACTTGTACACTGATGTATAGAGGATGGAACTTCCTCTTTTGTTATCATCTCCCATATGTTAGACTAAAGTATGACTATGGGTGGAATCTAATGTTAGGCTCCACTTCCTCCTCAAGTCTATTTTGCTCCCTTTTATATTTCTTTTTCTTTCTTTTATTTTCTTTTTCTATTTTCTTTCCTTTTTCTTTTCTTTTGTTTTAAACTTTGGCCAAGTTTGAAAGAATAGACTTGTTGATTTTGAGGGAGGTAGTAAGCCGCATCCTCATATATGCCAACCTCATGAATTATAAATGCTTAAGATCTCCTTTGACACCGTAGATGATCCCATCTCTCATAAACTTTGTACACTGATGTATAGAGGATGGAACTATGTTGTTCTCATGTACCCATGGTCTCCCAAGCAAAGCGTTGAAAGATATCAAGTCTATAATGTGAAACTTGGATCTTCCAATCATCTATCTCCAAGGCAACACAACCTAAGTTGACCTCACTTTTGGAGTGGATTCAATCTTCACATCTTAGACATAAAAGTATTCTAGAACAAGACTTTCAGTCATAAGATACATCCAACAATTAGGTGAAACTTAACTAAGCCTAAAGACTTAGAACTGTTAACCATGGATTAGGTTATGCCTTAATTAAGATAATCACCTATCATACAATCCAATCCAATCCATGTTCACCTTCAAAACCAAACCTCAAGTTCAATTCAAACATCAAATTAAAATCAAATCCAAACCCAAATTCCAAAACCAAATGATTGAAATGATCAAATCCAAACTTGAAACCTTTCTTAAGCCATATGACCTATCCTGGACTTAGCCAAATCTTATCCAAATCAATCAAAATCAATTTATTCTCTCAATCATATTTCAATCATCTTTCTAAATAAAATCAAATTTACATTTCAAATGATCAAAACTAAATCAAACTAAATGAAATTAAATCAAAACTTCTAAGCCATGACCAACATGGACTTAGCTAAATCTTAATCCAAATCAAATCAAATTCAATTGATTTTCTCATAAATCAATCATACAATTATCTTCACAAATTTAAATTAAAATACATTTAAATCATCAAATGAAACCAAATCAAAATCAAACCTAAACCACATGACAACTCCATGGACTTGAAATTCCTTCATTACAAAACCCAAATTCAATTGATTTTCTCATGAATCAATCATAACTTCAATCATATTCACAAATATAAATGAAATCTATAATCATTAAGCCAAACCAACCAAAGTCAAACTGAACTTGACCCTTTTGACTTGAAATGTTCAAATGAACTAAAACCCATTTGAACAAACTAATTGCAATTATATATCAATCCCAAAGACATATATAAACTCAACTAAATCAAATGCACCAAAATTAAGCCAACTAAACCCAATTATTACTTGACCCAAAGTGGCCAATTTGACCTATTTGAGCCAAGTTTAATCCTACCCAAATTGGATTGAACCAAGCCAATCAATACTTCCATCATGATTGTTGATCACCCTAGGTTGATCAATTATCACAAATTAGGTTAAACCAAGTCAACTTGGTCATTTGACCAAGTCAACCCCTAACCCATATGAATGAAAACTAGCAAATTGCAACCTAAGCCAAATCCTTGAAACCAATGATTCATACCAATTCAAAATCAATATTTGAATATGACTTGACTATCAATTGAGTCAAACCAAACCCAATTGGTCCTCTTGACCCAAGTTGAACCAAATTGACCTAAAAGACCATATTTGGTCAAATCAAAATATAAACCAAATTGATTACAACTAATGGCTCAAGTTCATTCCAAATTGATTGTTGAACTTGACCAAAGACATGATTGAACACAATTGAACCCAATTTACTTACTTGGCCCAAATTGACCTAAAGGTTCAAGTTGGCCTAAAACAAAACCAAATCCAAATTAATTGAAACCAAAGCCTACAATCATCTTGAATTAGTCAACTAAACCAACCAACACCCAAAAGATCCAAATTTAGTCAATTTTAACCTATTTGACCCAAATGAATTCAAATGAGCTAAAATCAAATCTAAGCCAAACTAAACCAAACCAATTGAACCAAAACATCCCAAATGATCATATGAACTTCACCCTTGGTTTGACCCAATTTTCCAATTGGTCTGAACCTAATTTGACCTAAATGAGTCAAATTGAGCCAAACTAACCAAATCAACTCCAATTGACTTGAAATTTGGGCTAACACACTTTTGGCTCATTTAAAATCTGCCCAAATTAAATCCAATGCCAATTGATCATTCTACTATTAGGTTAATGGCATCACATGAGATAATTCACACATGTAAGTGATCATTTCCATTCATTGGCCACTTGGTACTCTCCAATGGTCCACCTAGTAGGACATTGCCCAACGACTAAAGGGTGGTTGGGTCGGCCACAACCCATGGGAGTTGAAATAACTTCACCCTCCCCAGTGGAGCATTTGAAACCCATAGGACACCCATGATTCCTCCTTAGCAGTCGCCTCCACACCTTTAACCAACCAAGCCGAGCCAACTCACCACCTCCCTGCCACCCACAACTCACTAAGTTGGCCGAACAGCCACTACAAGCCAAACCTGATCCCACCATTCGATTAAGATGAACAGGGGTATACACCCCTCGTTTCCATTCAAACACAGACAAAGTCATTCCTTAGAGCCCTAGCTACCCAAGACAAGCTACTAGAGCCATTCTCTAAGCTCTTAAGCTTGTTCCTCGATCAAAAATTCCATTCCCGTCCATCCCAAAATAGGACACTCCCATTTTTGACCTAACATCGCCATTTCTCCATCAAACTCAAATTAACTTTGCATGTACCTTCCCTAGGCATCGCCGAGGATGGAAAAATCATCTCAGAATCTTCTCGAGCATTGAAGGTAGGACTTTGATCAAAGTCGAGCTCCAAAACATCGAATCATGGCCTTCTGAGTGAACATTAAGGAATTGATCCAATTACTGCTCAATAGGCCTTCTTCTCCACTAGATAAAACTTCCTTAATCATTCGAGCTGCCAGTCCTTAGCTCCGGCGAGGTATGCTTCCAAAATTGATCCTTGGCCAAAAATGGGTTGGAGCTTTTTGAAGAAAACTTGCAGCTCGAGTGATCTTGGCCATTGGATCCCCATCGATTGATGTCATGAAGGTGTGGGATCCTTTTGGAGTTGATCCAAGCTCGAGTAAGCTCTGATCAAGTGAACAATGGCAGACGAACTCTATTCTCCCTCACTCCCATGACGTTGGATCATGCACTGTCTATTCTGTGTGGTTGAAAAGGACGGTCATGATTTGATCCACTAGATTGATTTGATTTAATCCTATTAACCTATGATATTAATCATAGCCATCCAATCTTAGATGACGGCAAATGGAAAGGACATTCATATATGTAGGCATTGAGTTGGATAAGTTTTAAGTAACCAATCTTACGGCACATGAAAGCACACGCGTCGGTGCATGCGTGGGATTAAGCTTTAATTTGGCTTAATTAATCATTTTTAATTGCTAAAACTTCTAAAACTCATAAAAAATCATAGAGAAATAAAAAATGCAAATAAATACTCATTTTAACGGTATTTCAGAGGAGAATTAATTAACAATGATCTTAACTAATTTTGAACAATAATTAAAGTTTAATTATAAAATTAATCTTATTACTAATTACTTGAGTAATTAATCCCCAAATTTTGTGGGTTAATTTAATGGGATGACCTACCTCACATAATTTTCTTGGGATTTATTGCTCACTTAATTAGTAAAATTGACTAATTCAACCTTAACTACTCTTTTAAGTTAATTAATGATTAATTAATCCCATGAATAGTAATAAATTAGTTAATTAAGTTTATTAATCATTGTTTAACAATAAGTGAACTAAGAAATAGGGTTGGGACCCCATTTCCTAAGTTCATTTCACCCTTTTTTAAAATGAAATCAATTAAGATTTAACTAATTAGATAAACCACTTAATCAAATTGAAATCATAATCACATCAGACCTTAATTAATTAAATCATGTGGAAGATCTTTAGGTGTTTAATAACCTAAATGAGTTTAATGAAATTATGGTTACTCCACATGTGTGGGAAAACCATAAGATTAATTAATTAAGTCCCTTAATCTAATTAACTATTAATCATGAGCTAATTACATTAGGTTCCTAATTATTTAGTTAATTACTTTAAGGTGACATAGGTAAGGGTAATTAATTCATCTAATAAGGGTTCAACATAATTAACCCATAAAATCAACTTAATTACATTTCCTTAAATTAAATCAAATCACTAATGTGGGAATGGGTTTAAAACAACAAGTGATGATTTCTCTTCTCCTCTTTAAATCAAATCAAATCCAAAACTTAATTAAAGAAGCTTTGGTATACTTTAAATAATCTTATGATTTGATTATCATTAAGAACTAGTTTGGTTGAATGAATCACATGCTTATATTTGATTGTCCTCTTTCCAATCATGTTAAATTTGGTATGTCATTTGAATTCATGCATCCATCTTTTCAAAATCAAGTAAAATAAAATGAATTTCTTTTATGTAAGCTTGCATGTGTTGATTTAATTTAATATATGCATGGCTATTATCACTATTAAATAATAATGTATTTTTCAAAAGCTTATAAATGAATAATAATATGTGTTATGATGCTAGTTATAAATACATAAGAAATGCATGTGCTTATAGCTTAAGTGTATGAATGTTGAGTTCTCTTTCCTCTATTCATGTGTTGATTTATATATAAAGATTGAATAGTAATTATATATGTCGACATCATCAGGAACATGAGGCTTTAGCTAGCCCCAAGGAGGTCATTTGATTACCTCACTTCCCTGGTTTAACAATACCCATGTGATTTCGTTCTTATGTATTTCAACATTAGAATTTGAATAAAGCTTTAATTCATATATATAAATGATTCAATAAAAAAATACAATTTGTGCATGGTTTTCTTTCCCTCATTTATGTATACATCCATGTGTGTACAATAAAAGCAAGTTTATAGTCTACATCTCGAGAATATGAGGCTTTAGTTAGCCCCAAGGAGGTCATTTGATTACCTCACTTCTTTAGTTTTAAAACATACTTGCCTATATCTTTGTACATGTATATGTATATGTGATTAGTGAATGAAAATCCCATTTTACATTAAAATTGCATGCATTCATAATTGACTAAGTGGTTGAATTAATTAGCCATATGATTTGGAGCTTACTTCTTATGTTCATGTATATGAATTTACATATGTTTGAATGCAAATGGGTATATAGTCTGGACATCCGGAGAATACAAGGCTTTAGCTAGCTCCAAGGAGATCATTTGATTACCTCACTTGCCTTGTTTAACAATGAACATGCCTATTTAATTTCAATTTTATGTCCTTTTTGTATAAGAATTTGGATAAATTTTTAAATTAATATGTTTAAATAATTCAATCAAATAAAATATAAATTCTAAACATACACATACATTCATCATTTAAGTGTGCTAAAATATGTTGCATGTATAGATACAATTAAGATTAAATCATATGCATGTTACATGTGATGGAAAGGAATGATTTAATATATGTCATGTGGTAGTAATTGAATTAAATTAATCTTAAGATGCCTTTCATTTTGAATAGGATTATTTAAAGCGTAAACTTAGGATTAACTAAATCATTTAATAATCCATTCACTAAAGAGAACTAAATCAAATTAATATACTTTAGAAAGTAATTTAACAAAATTAAAAAATCAAATTAAAACTACTTCAAGTGAAATCAACCTTTCATGTTAAATTAAATCCTTCTACACTTAGAAAATACAACACTAATGCCTAACAAGACTTACCACAGTTCTTAATACACATATTAGAATTAAGCCACCACTTCTAGCTCTAAGTTAGAACGGTGTATGATGTGAAGTATGTTTTGTTTTGTGATGTATTATTTTAGATTAGATGTTAGGGTGTATGCTTATAGGAGATGATAGGCCAATATTCCAAATCATGTTTTTTTTATAAGGGATTATGCTTAAGGGATGCTTAAAATAAATGTGAATGCTCTTTTTTGCGGTTGCTTAAATCCTTAAGCATAATCCAAGTTAGGATAGGTGGGCTTAGTTACCCATGTGTAGGTGCTAAGTCAAATTATAAATACAACTTGGGATTATATGTATATTTAGCTAACCTCTATTTTGTTGGTGTTGTTAGATTTACTTTTTCCACATAACTGTATTTTTTTACAATAGGAATTAGGATTAGTGCTATGGGAGATTAGGATGAGCAGTGGCCAGAAGGCTTTGTCCTAGGGTGCCTTGTGATGCCTTTGAAGCAAGCACCATCCAAATCAAAGAAGGAACCAAATCAAAAATAGAGATATGAAGAAAGAAGACCCCCATAGCATTTAATACAATTATAATTATTCTTTCATATTTTCCATGTATAAGGGTAGAGCTACCATCTTTTCTCTCTTGGGTTGTATGGTGGTACCGACCCACCTTTTATTCTTTATGATAGTTTATATAATATTTTGATGTTATGTTTACATTGTGCATTAGATGGCATGCTTTTCATAGTTTCTTAAATGATTGATGCTTTAATGTGTGTGTCTTGGATAATTAGGCTCTTAGGATAAAAATAACTTTTCTACCCAACTAATCACTCATAACTAAATTTTAAACAATTCATAACCTCATCATAAACCTATAAGATAATTAAATAAGATAATTAAAATTTAACATGTATTGCATGTTTCTCTCTTGAACATGAAGGATCTCCATCCATGCACAAAAAATGCTTGACTTGTGAGGGCATCCCTTGTGGTGGAGAACACCTTCTTCTAGCTGATTTGACCCATAATAATTTCATCATGCATTTAGGCATAAGAAATCTTAAAGCCTCTTAAAATAATGTGTAAAATGAAATAAAATTTGAAAAGATTTTTCATCTATAGATTAAGTCATATGCTTATACCACTCATGCTCTAATCTCTTAGGGTGTGTTTAGGACTTTAGTCTCTTTCTAATTAAATAACTACCTAGCTATCTTGTAATTCATAAGAGACTACATGGTTTTAAAATCATAGGAGGAGTTAGTGGCACTCAGTGATTATAAGTCAGTCAGACAATTTATTCTCTCTTGTGGAGGTAAACCCTTATGTCCACCATGCTTAAATTTAGGTGCTTTAGCTCATACTAAAGCTCCCTAGATTTAGGATGAGGTAGCTATTTCCTTGGGCTACGAGCATAAATCCTCACCTCTTACATTCCCACAACCTTGTGTTAATGGATTATAAACTAGTAATCTAATTAAATTTTAACTCAAAACATATAAATCTTCTCAACTTCAAAATTATAAAGCCCAACCATAGGATAAATTTGAATGATCACTAGGCTTCCTAGTATCATGAGCATTTCCTACTTATTTCATTTGGATTCTAAAAGTAAGTCTTCTCCTTGAACTTTCCCAATTGATTTTCCAAATACAGCAAATCCTTAGATAATCTAACTTGAAATCATTGAAGATAATAATTATCTTTAATGAGTATTCTTGAAATTTCATTTCCTAAGATGTAATTAATAGAGGCTTACCTCCATAGGAAACTTAAGAAATTTATAAACCTACTTTATTTATCCATGTAAAGTAGGGAAAATCTTAGGTACATTGAAGACCCATCATGCTTTAGGAGTCTTTATGTGATTAGGTCCATTGTAGGGTGATGCCTCTATCTTTTGAGATAGTACATTATACCTCAATGTTGTACCCTCAAAAAGTACCCTACATACATCCAAAAATAAACACCATAAGGCCCTCTTGCCTTATTCATTGAATCCTCTTAACATCATTCTTTCTTTTTGGAGTTTGGAAATTTCTACCCTCAAGTAAGCAAGGGTTCTTAAACTCATAATGTTGACCATACAGGGTCCAAAACTCTGGATAGCTATATCAACATTCATTATAATATAAAGAGGCGGTTTGTGGTCATCAGGAGTAAGTCTTCATCACTGAATGTAAATAAATAAAACCTAAACCTAAATAAACCTAAAAAAACTTAAAATAAATAAAAATAAAACTTACATAAACTAAAAAAAAAAAAAACCTAAACTAAATTGAAAATAAATAAACAAATAAAATAAACCTAAACTAAAATAAATTAAAATAAATAAAACCTAAATTTAAACCTAAAAATAAATAAACCTAAACCTAAAATAAAATAAATAAATAAATAAACTAAAAACCTAAACATAAACAAAAAAATAAAACTAAAATAAACTTAAAATAAAACCTAAAACATAAACTAAAAAAAAAAAAAACTAAAATAATAAAAAAAAACCTAAACCTAAAAAAAAATAAAATAAAACTAAATTAAAAAATAAACTAAACTAAACTTTCTTAAAATAAACTAAAATAAAAACCTAAACTAAAATAAATAAACTTAAAACAAATAAATAAAACTAAATAAAATAAAATAAACATAAATGAAAATAAAAAAAATAAAATTAAATTATAAAAAATAAACTAAATAAAACTAAACTAGTTTATAATTTAAATAAATAAATAAATAAAATAAAATGAAACCCTAAAACTAACACAACCTCTGATCCAAACCTAAACCCTGACACTAAACACTAAAACCTAAACCACAAATCTAACCACAAAAACCACAAAATACAACCACAACACAAACCCTAAACTAAACTAAACTAAAGTAACTAAATATATTATAATATAAACCTAAACCTTAAAACTAAATCTAAAACTAAACATTAAGAATGGGAAAACCTTGTTGGGAACATCATCAAGGCTGATTAGATCTGGCAAGGTGAATGTAGGTGGTGGTGGGGATTTGGAGATCTGGATATGGAGGTGGTGGTGGTAGTGGTGGTTATGGAGGGAGGAGCGAAGGTTACAACCACTGGTGGTAGAGAGATCAGATATGATGGTGGATCCACTTAAGAGGGGGTTGTTATGGTACTTGGAGAATTAAGGCACCATGGATCTACTACTTGTGGAACTATTTTATTAGAGATGTTCTAGTGATCTAGGGTTTTGATTTTATATGTGCTCATTTTGATCTATGTCATCACTGTGTCTTAGAAAACTTGATGTGTTACTTGGTTGTTGAAATTGAAAAGAATAAATGTTGAATCTGAATTTGTTCTTTTATAAAAAAAATGAATAAATAATCGATAACCCTAAACTATAAACTAAAACCTAAACCCAAAACATAAAACCTAAAACAAAACCTAAAGAACTAAACTTAGGTTTGCATTTTTTTTAAAAACCCAAATCTTAAACCACTAAACACTCTACCTTGAGCTACCACTAGAACTTCTAGGCCAAATCACAAACTGAGCTCTATCACTGAGCCCTAGAACCACTAAACCCACACATAATGCTAACTAAAAAAACTCTGGGCCACTGACCACTGAGACCTGACCCTCCTTGACTAATCATAAATAATGACCACTAAAGAGCCACAAGCTAATACTAAGCATAAAGCCCTGAATGGGCCTAAAATACTGACAAACTAAAACTGGGCCAAATAAATAAAACTAATAAACCTAAAACTACCTAAAGATAAAATCTAAAGATATAAAAACTACTAAACTAAAATAAATAAAGATAAAAAAATAAACTAAAGATGAAATAAAACTAAGCTAAAACTAAAATAAAAATAAACCTAAAATAAAAAAACCTAAATAAAATAAAAGAAACTAAAATAAAATAAAATAAAATAAAACTAAAATAAAATAAAAAACCTAATAAAAAAAAAAAAACATAAAAATAAATAAAAATAAACTAAATAAAATAAAAAAAAATCTAAACCTAAAATAAAAGAAAATAAAATAAAATAACTAAACATGTATGTATAAAACTAAACTAAAATAAATACTAAATAACCTAGGCTAAATAAATAAATAAAATAATAAATTAAAAACTAAAAAAAATAAAATGAAACCTAAATGAACCTAACTAGGCCAAAACCCAAAAATGCTAAAATCTGAACCTAAACTAAATAACCTAAAAATAAAATAAATAACCTAAACAAAAATAATAAAATTAAAATAAAATAAAAGCATAAACTAAAACTAAAACTAAACCTAAAGAAAATAAAATAAAAAAATAAAATAACTAAAAAAAAATAAATAAAATCCTAAACTAAATATAAAACCTAAAGAAAATATAATCTAAACCTAAAATAAAAATAAAATAAAAAGTAAAATAAAATTAAAAATAAATAAAACCTAAACTTAAAAATAAACTACAAATACAAAATAAAATAAAAATAGAAGGACAAAATACATCAAGAAGAAGTGAAATTATTCTTAAAGTGGATGGTAAAAATATGTATCTTATTTTTAATCAATAATCTCTAAGTACAATATCAGATCCATTATTAATTTGATAAATTCATGGCATTAATATTAAGAAATGAAAAGAATATTCAAACTCATAATTATCATTTTACACTTGATAAATTAGAACAAATTATATAAAATACTTTATTCTTGATTTAATATTGATAACTAAGTAATTCTTAAATAGTAAAAAATATAATACTTTATTCTTTATTTTTTAGGTTTATTTTTATTTTAGGTTTGAGTTTAGATTTTATTTTAAGGTTTAGGTTTTAGGTTTTAAGGTTAACAGTATTAAGTTTCCTAAACATAAAACTAAAACCCTTAACCACAACCTAAAATAAATAAAAAAAAATCAACTAAATAAACTAAATAAACTAAAACAGGTTTACTTAATTTAAAAAAAAACCACTAAACTAAACCATAAAATAAATTAAACCCAAACCACAAAATAAAACTGACCCTAAAGGAAACCTATTAAATAAAAATATAATTAAAAAATTTAAAAAAAAATAAAATTTAAAAAAAAGCTGAGCCACAAACCCTAAATAAATGACCCTCACCTAGCCCACTAACCCTAACCTAACCATATATCCTAAACCCTAAACCTGAGCCACCAAACCTGATACCTGACCACAAACCTAAATCCTGAGCCAAACACAAAATGTACACAAAACCCTCAGAAACAACCAAGGCCCCTGAGCCTGACTCACCCCTAGGCCACATCCTCAATACAGGCAAACTCTAAACCTGATAAAATAAAGAAACTAAAATAAAACCTTAAAAACTTGAAACTAAACTGAAATAAATGAAACCTAAAATTTAAAATATTAAAAGATTAAACCTAAACCTAAACCTAAAATAAAATAACAAATAAAGACTAAAATAAAATAAAATAAAATAAAACTAAAATAAAAAAAAAATAAACCAAAAATAAAAACCTAAAAAAATAAAACCCAACATAAAAAAAAACTTAAAATTAAATAAAATAAAACCTAAACCTAAAAATAAATCTAAAATAAAACCTAAAATAAATTAAAAATTAAGCTAAACCCAATTAAAATAAACTAAACCTAAAATAAAATAAAATAAAATACTAAACCTAAACTAAAATAAACTAAACTAAAATAAATAAAACTAAACTAAAACTAAATAAAAAAATAAACTGAAATAAACCTAAACTAAACTAAAAAAATAAAACCTAAAATAAACCTAAAGTAAAAAACTTAAACCTAAATCTAAAAAAAAATAAAATAAAAAACTTAAACCTAAACCTAAAAATAAAAATAAAACCAAAACCTAATAAAATAAAATAAATAAACTAAACTAAAAATAAAATAAATATATAAAACTAAAAATAAAATGCACAAATAAACCTAAAATACAAACTAAAATAAAAACCTAAACAAAATTAAATAAAAAAAATAAACTAAACTAAATATATAAAGAATAAACCTAAATAAAAAATAAAAGATCAAATAAACTAAAAGATAAAATAAAAATAAATTAAATAAACTAAATAAACCTACCTCTGGGTTTGCCAACTTAGAAAAACACCAAACCCAAAACTCAAATCCTAGGCTAACTAAATAAACTAAACCCTACTGCCACAAACCCTAAAATCTAAACCATAAACAAACTAACCTAAACTCCATAAAACACAAACTCTAACCTGAGCCCTGAGCCACAAACCTAAACCCTAAAACCCTAAATAAACTAACCTAAAACCACACAAACCCTCAGCCACAAACCACAAATCTGGCTAAACTCTAAATACCTAAACTAAACTGAGACTATTAAACTGGCTCTAAACCACAACCTGGACCCTAAATACAAAACTCTCTGGACCCTACTAACCCAGAGCCTAGGCCAAAAACCAGAAAGACCTAAAGATAAAATAAAAATAATAAAGATAAATAAAAAACCTAAACTAGGCTTTTAAAAGATAAAATAAAATAAGAAAAAAATAAACTAAGATAAATATAAAAAAATAAAATAAAACTAAAAAAATAAAATAAACTAACTATAAATAAATATAATAACATAAACTACTATAAAAAAAAAAGGCAAATAAACCTAATAAAACCTAAAACTAAACCTAAAATAAAATAAAATCTAAATAAACAAAAAATAAAAAATAAAATCTAAAACCTAAAATAAATGAAATAAAATAAATTAAAAAATACCTATAAAATAAACTAAAAAAAAAACTTAAACTATAAATACTAAATAATAAAACTAAAACAAAATAAAATAAAACCTAAAATAAAATAAACAATAATAAAACTAAATAAAAACTCTGGTTAAAATTAAAAAAAAAACCAAAAAACTAAACTAGGCTAGATAAACCTAAACCACAAACCTAAAATAAAACCATACCATACCTGATCTTAAAAAAAATAAACCACAAACTAAACTCTAATAAAATAAAAAAATAAATAAACTAAACCTGACCTAAAATAAAATAAAATCTAACCACAAAAAAAAAAAACTGACTATAAAATCAAAAAAATAAAATAAAATAAACATAAACTAAAATAAATCATAAATAAATAAAATAAATACAAACTAAAATAAACTACTTAAAAAATAAAATATAAAATAAAAAAACTAAAAGACTAAAAAAATAAAATAAACCTAAAATAAAAGAAAATAAATAAATTAAATTAAACTAAAATAAAATTAAAACCTAAAATAAATAAATTAAAACCTAAACCTGAAAACCTAAAATAAATAAAAAGAAAACCTCAAACTAAAAAAAAAACTAAATATGAAATAAAATAAATAAAATAAAATAAACCTAAACTAAACTAAATAAATAAAATCTCAGCTAAATAATTAATAACTTAACCTAAACTAAACTAAATGGATAAACTAAATATAAACTAAAACCTAAACTAAAATAAAACCTAAAAATAAACTAAAATAAAACACAAACCTAAATAAAATAAAATAAAACCTAAACTGAGACACAAAAATAAAAAAACTAAACTAAAATAAAATAAAATAAAACTCACTAAAAATAACTTAAATAAACTACCTAAAATAAACTAATATAAAAAATAAAAAAATAAACTTAAAATAAAATAAATAAAAGAAACTAAACAAAACTTAAACAAAATAATTAAAAAAACTAAACCTAAACTAAGATAAACTAAACTAAGATATAAAACCTAAACTAAACCTAAAATAAACTAAACCTAGAGCTAAATAAAATAAAATAAACTAAAGAAAAGCTAAACTTAAATTATAAGATAAAACCTTAAAATAAACCTAAAATAAAAACTTAAAACCTAAACCTAAAAAAATTAAAATAAAAACCTAAACCTAAACAAAAAAATAAAACAATAAAACCTAAAACATAAAAAAATAAAATGAAAATAAAACTAAAATTAAAATAAGCATTAACCTGCATAAACTAAAAATAAACTAAAATAAACTTAAACTAAAACACCAAAAATAAAATAAACTAAACAAAATAAATAAAATAACTAAGATAAAATAAATAAATAAAATAAAACCTCTTTAATAATAAAAAAAACCCCAAAACCCAAAAAAAAAATAAAACTAAACCTAAATAATACCCTGACCAAAGAATAAACCACAAACCATATGATAAATAACTGACCACTGAGCCACAAAAAACAAAATACCTAAATAAAAACCTAACCTAAATCCACAAACTGAGCCCTGCCACTGACCTACACTCCTCCCCAAATAAAGGCCACACCACTGAGTGAACTCCACAAAACCCTACCCTCAAAAGATCATATGAGGCTGGGCCAGTATCCAAAAGGCCCTTGACCTCTCTGAATACTGAAACCCTTTACACATAAACAGGCCTAACCCAGGCCTAAACTGACTCTCCTGCAACTACCACAAGACCATGGGCCACTGAAACTGATCCCTAAATTTAAAAAACTGATCTACTAATAAAGACCTAAGATAAGATAAATATAAGCCTATAAAATATAAATATAATAAACTATACATGACCTATTAGATAAGATAAAAAAATAAATAAAATGATAAAAACTACTAAAAAATATAACTTAAGAATAAAAAAAACATAAATAAAATAATAAATAAACAATATAAAAAATAAAATAAACTATATAAATAAAATCAAACTAAAATAAAACCTAAAATAATACCAAAATAAAATAAAAAACATAAACTAACTAAAAAAAAAAAAACCTAAAACTAAAATAAAATTAAGATAAACAAAATAAAATAAACCTAAACCAAAACTAAAATTAAATTTAAAATAAATAAAACCTAACATAAATAAACTAAACCTACCTAAACTAAATAAAATAAAATAATAAAATAAACCTAAACCTAAATTATAAAATAAAACCTAAAAATAAACATAAAATAAAACCACAAACTAAACTTAAAAAATTAAAATAAAAATATAAACTAAACCTATAAATAAATAAATAAAACCTAAAAAAAATAATATAAAAAATAAAATAAACTAAAAAATAAAGTTAAACCTAAACCTAAACCTAAAAAAATAAACTAAAATAAAAAAGGCTAAACTAAAATTAATAAACCTAAAATAAATAAACTAAACTAAATAAAAATAAAAAATATACCTAACTAAAAATTAAAAATAAACTTAAGAATAAAAAACCTAAACTAAGCTAACGGGTTAACTTAAATAAAATTAAAACTAAATAAAAACTAAATAAAAACCTAAACCTCAAAAATAAACCTAAAAAACCCTAAAAATAAATAAAAATAAAACCTAATCCATAAATAAAAAAAATCCTAAATACAAAATAAATAAAATAAAATAAACCTTAACTATAAGATAATCTAAACTAAATTAGTAAACCTAAAACCTTAACTAAAAATACTAAACTAAACCCTAAATTAAAATAAATTAAAGAAACTAAAAATAAAACTAAACCTAAACTAAAAATAAAACTTAAAATAAACCTAAAAAAACTAAAACCTAAACCTTAAAAAAAAAACTTAAACTAACCAAAATAAAATAAATAAAACCAAGAAAATAAAATAAAAATAAAACTAAACAAAAAATAATAAACTAAACTAAACCTAAAAAATAAACTAAAATAAAAAACCTAAACTAAAAGTAAATGTCAAAATAAATAAACCAACTAAATAAAAATAAAATAAACCTAAATAAATATTAAATAAACTAAAATAAATAAAAAAAATAAACTAAAATAAACTAAATAAAAATAAACCTAATCTTATTGGTTTGCTTAATTAAAAAAAAATCCTGAACACTAAAACCTAAACTTAAGAAACTCACAAAAACTACTAACCCTAAAACCACAACCTAAACCCTAACCCTAAATAAAATAAAATAATATAATCAACCAAAACTAACCTAAACCCAAACCCAAACCCTGACCCTAAACCACAAACCTAAAAACTAAACCTAAATAAAATAAAACAAAATAAAATAAATAAAACCAAAACCTCGATAAAATAAAATAAAATAAATCAATTAAAATCTAGGCTAAAACCTGGCGTGAACCTAAATAATATAAAATAAAATATAAAAAACTAAAAAAATAAATAAATGAAACCTAAAGTAAATTAAAATTAAACCTAAAATAAAACTAAATAAAATAAACCAAATGTAAATAAAAATAAAATAAACATAAAATAAAATTAAAATAAAAATAAAATAAAACCTAAACATAAAAAATAAAATAAAATAAAACCTAAAATAAAATGAAAATAAAACCTAAGCAAACTAAAAAAAACTTAAACTAATAAATAATAAAATAAACTAAACCTAACTAAAATAAAACTAAACTAAATTAATAAAATCTAAACCTAAACATAAAATAAACTAAACACCCTAAACAATAAATAAAATAAACTAAAAGAGCTTAAACCTAAAAATAAAATCTGAAATAAACCACAAAATAAAACTTAAAGCCTAAACTAAAAAATAAAATAAACCTAAATCTAAAAATAAAAATAAAACCTAAACCTAAAGATAAAATGAAATATGAATTAAACTAAAAAATAAACATAAACCTAATTCATAAAATAAACTAAAAAAAAACTAAGAATAAATAAACCTAAAATAAATAAACTAAAAAAAATAAAAAAATAAAATTAAATAAAAATAAAAAAAATAAAATAAACTAAAATAAGTAAAATAAACTAAATAAACCTAAACCTACCGGTTTATTAAACCAAGAAGCTAAGGCCCTAAACCCTAAACCCTAAACTAGGCCACTGACCTGAGCCACAAATGATCATAACTACTCCCTCCCTGACCAATGATCCTAAACTTTAAACCCTGGGCCACACCACAAAAACTGATCACTCTAAAACTGACCCAAACTGACTCTAATGCTCCTAATAATAAAAGAAATAAATATAAAACACTCCCAAATGACCTACCATGATAAACTACCACCAACACCAAAAATCCCCACTGGGCCCTAAACACAACTGACCCACAGGGCCAAAACTGAGCCATAAATCTGACCTTAACCCTGAAACCCGAGATCTAAAAAATAAAGGCTAAACCCTAAACCTAAACAAAACTTAAAAACTAAAACTAAAATAAAACTTAAAATAAAGATAAAATAAACATAAACCTAAATTAAAAGAAAAAATATAATAAATAAAACTAAACTAAAACTAAACCTAAATCCAGACCTAAATAAACTAAACTAAACCTAAACCTAAAATAGTATTAAATAAAAAATAAAATAAAATAAAACCCTAAAAAACTACAAAAATAAAAAATCCTAAAAATAAAAACCTAAATAAAAGATAAAACTTAACAACAATAAAAAATAAAATAAACCTAAAACAAATAAAATATGAACTAAATAAAACTAAACCTAAAAATTAAACTTGGAAAACATAAAATATTAAAACCAAACTAAAAAAAAAAACCTAAAATACAAATAAATAAACCTAAACTAAAAAAAAAAAAAAACTAAAATAAATAACCTAAACTAAACCTAAATATCTAAACTAAACCCAAATAAATAAAATAAACTAAAATAAAAAATAAAACCTAAACTAAAAATAAAGCTAAAATAAACCTAAAAAATAAAACTAAAATAAAATAAATATCTAAACCTAAACTAAAATAAAAAAATAAAACCTAAACCTAAAATTAAAATAAAAATAAAAAACTAAAAATAAATAAACCTAAACCTAACATAAAAATTAAATTAAAATAAAACCAAAACTAAAATAAATAATCCTAAACTAATTAAACTAAACTAATAAAAATTAAAAATAAACCTAATAAATAAAAAAAATAAAATAAACCAAAATAAAAAAATAAAACCTATTAACTAAATAAACTTAAATCTACTAGTCTGCTTAATTAAAAAACCAAACCCTAAATCCACAAAACCCTAAAACTAACTATAAACCCTAGGCACATAACCCACAAACCCTAAAACCATAAAATCACAAACCAAAACTGGCTAAGATAAATAATAATAATACATAAAAAAACCTAAACAAACCACTAAAAAACCTGAAGCTAAACTTGGACTAAAACTAAACCTAAAACAATCCTAAAAAACTAAACTAAAATAAATTAAAACCTAAACATAAACCTAAATTTAAATAATAAATAAATAAAATATGTAAACTTAAACAAAATAGATAAAATAAAATAAAATTAATTAAATAAATGATAAAATAAAATAAACTAAACTAAATGGACCTAAACTAAACCTAAACCTAAACTAAACTAAACTAAATAAACATAAACCTAAACCTAAACACTAAAAACTAGATAAACTAAAATAAACTAAAACTATATGCAAAACCTAAACTAAAATAAAATAAATTAAACTAAATAAATAAAATTAAAATAAATAAAAACTAAAATCATAATTAATCTACTAAAAAAAAACTAAATAAATAAACTAAACAAACTAAACTAAAGTAAACAAAATAAACTAAACCTAAACTAAATTAAAAAAACCTATAAATAAATAAATAAACCTAAACTAAACTAAATAAATAAACTTAAACTAAAAATAAATGGACCTAAAACCTAAACCTAAAACCTAAAAAAAAAATAAACCTAAACCTAAAACTAAATTAAAATAAGTAAAATTAAATTAAATATTAAAATAAATAAATAAATAAAATAAAACTAAAATAAAACTAAAAAACTAAAAATAAACCTAATTAAATAAACTAACTAATAAAACCTAAACTAAATAAACTAGCTAAATAAACTTAAACTAAATAAACCTAAAATGCAAATAAATAAAATAAAATAAACATAAACTAAATAAAAAACTATACTAAAAAATAAAAAAATAAAACTAAATAAATAAACTAAATAAACTAAACCTAAACTAAATAAATAAAGTAGATAAACTAAATAAACTAAATAAAATAAAATAAAATAAAATAAACCTAAACTAAATTAAATAAACCTAAACCTAATCCTAAACCTAAACTAAACCAAACTATACTAAACTATAAATAAAATAAAAAACTAAACATAAATAAAATAAAATAAAATAATCCTAAAACTAAACTAAAACTAACTAAAAAACCAAAAAATAAACCTAAACCAAACTAAATAATCTAAAAAACCTAAAATCTAAACCTAAACTAAATAAATAAACTAAACTAAACTAAAATAAACCTAAAATAAATAAAAAAACCTAAACCTACCAAAATACACTAAACCTAAACTAAATGACCTAAACTATAAAATAAACCTGATCTAAATAAACCTAAACCTAAAACTAAATATAAACATAAAAAACTAAACTAAATAAAAATAAACCTAAACCTAAATAAATAAACCTAAATAAACCTAAGCCTAAACTAAACCAACCTAAATAAATAAACTAAAATAAATAAACAAAAATAAATAAACTAAAGTAAATAAACTAAATAAATAAACCTAAATAAACTAAACAAACCTAAAATAAACTTAAACTACAAAACCTACTTAATCCTAAATGGCCTAAAAAACTAACTAAATAAAATCTACACTAAACTAAAACTTAAACTAAACTAAACTAAATAAACCTAAATAAAATAAACTAAACTAAACTAAAATAAATAAAACAAACTAAACCTAACAAATAAAGCTAAACCTAAACCAATAAAACTAACTAAACTAAATAAAACTAAACCTAAATTAAAATAAACTAAAAATGATAAACCTAAACCAAAAAAAAACAAAATCTAATCTAAAATAAATAAAACAAACCAAAAAAACCTAAATAAAATAAACTAAACTAAAAAAAACCTACTAAACTAAACTAAAATAAACCTAAACTAAGAAAATAAATTTAAACCTAAAATACTAAAAACATAAACTAAACTAAACTAAACTAAAAATAAAATAAAACAAACTTAAACCTAAAATAAATTACACCTAAATAAACTAAACTAAATAAATAAACTATATTAATTAAACAAACAAATAAACCTAAAAAATAACTTAATAAACTAAAATAAATAAACCTAAAACCTAAATAAAAACCTAAACATAAACTAAATAAACTAGTAAAATAGACTAAACCTAAACCTAAACCTAAACTAAAGCTAAACTAAATTAATAAACTAAATTAAACTAAATTAAACAAAATAAACTAAACAAAACTAAATAAAATAAATCAGACTAAACTTAAACCTAAACTTAAAAAAAACAAACTAAAATAAATAAACCTAAACTAAAAAAATAAACTAAACTAAACTAAACTTAAATAAAACCTAAACCTAAACTTGGACCTAAACTAAACCTAACCTAATCTAAACCTAGGCCTAAACCTAAACCTAAATAAAAAACTTAAACTAAACCTAAACTTTATAAACTAAATAAACTAAACCTAAACTAAACTTAAATAAACCAAAATAAACCTAAAACTTGTGCCTAAACTAAATTAATAAAATAGTAAAACAAATAAACCTAAACCTAAACTAAATAAAATAAACTAAGCTGGCCTAAAATAAAATAAAATAAAATAAATAAAACTTAAACTAAACTAAAACTAAATAAACCTAAACCTAAATTAAAACCTAAATCTAAATAAATAAAACTAAAATAAAATTAAACAAATAAACCTAAAGACTAAATAAATCTAAAACCTAAACCTAAACTAAAAAAAAAAAAAAAATAAAAAAAAAATAAATAAATTAACCTAAAATAAAATAAGCGTAAATAAATAAGAAAATTTAAACCTAAACTAAACCTAAAATGAATAAATAAATAAAATAACTAAATTAATTAAAATTAAAATCACTAAAACCTAAAATCTAAATAAACTAAACAAAATAAAATAAATAAACTAAACTAAAATAAACCTAAAACAAATAAACCTAAACCTAAACCTAAACCTAAAATAAAAGCTAAATAAACTAAACTAAAAATAAACCTAAAAAATAAACCTAATCCTAAACTAAAATAAAATATAAAATAAAATAAATTAACAAACTAAACATAAAAAAATAAACTTAATAAATAAAACCTTAACCTAAAAACTAAATAAATGAAAAGAACAATAAAATAAACTAAAATAAAATAAACCAAAAAATAAAAAAACAGGCGAACGTAAACCTAAACCTAAACTAAATAAACTAAAACCTAAACAAAATAAAAAAACCTAAACCTAAACCTAAACCTAAACCTAAACTAAAACCTAAACTAAATAAATAAACCTAAACCTAAAACCTAGACCAAAACCTAAAACATAGAATAAAACCTAAAAAGTTAACTAAATAAAATAAATAAATAAAATAACCTAAACTTAAACAAAACTAAATAAAAAATAAACCTAAAATAAACTTATACCTAAACCTAAACCCTAAACCTAAACTAAATAAACTAAAACTAAAATAAATAAACCTAAACTAAATAAAATAAACCTAAACCTAAACCAAAACCTAAACTTAAACTAAATTAATAGATAAATGAACTAAACTAAATAAAAGTAAACCTAAACCTAAACTAAACAAACCTAAATGAATCCTAAATAAATAAATAATAAAAAAATAAACTAAATAAATGAAATTAAATAATAAAACCTAAACTAAACCTAAACAAAAAAATTAAAAATACACATAAACCCTAAATAAATATAAAATAAACTAAATAAATAAATAAACTAAATAAACCTAAACTAAACTAAATAAATAAAAGCAAATCTAAACTAAACTAAATAAACTAAACTAAAACCCTAAACTAAAATAAACTAAATAAAACCTAAACCTAAATAAACCTAAACCTACATAAGTAAAATAAACTAAACTAAATAAATAAACCTTAAAAAGAAAATAAACTAAACTAAAATAAACCTAAACCTAAACCTAAACTAAAACTAAATAAACCTAAACCTAAAAATAAACTAAACCTAAACCTAAATAAAATTAAATAAAGCCTAAACCTAAAATAAAATAAACCCAAAACTAAATAAATAAACCTACAACAATAACAACAACAACAATAATAATATGCCTTTATCCCACTATGTGGGTCGGCTACATGAATCCTTCCTCTCCTTTGTGTCCTATTATGTGTCAAATTCTCATTTAATTCAAGTATATTAAGGACATTTTTTATACATCTTAACCAAGTCTTTTTAGGTCTACCTCTTCCTTTCTTAACATAAGGCAAATCTAATGCATCCACTCTTCTAACTTTTTCCCGAACATACTCATTTCACATTTTATCTCTAAGAGTAAAGCCACTCATCCACGAGCATCCTCATCTACTAACTTAGTCTTATGCTTATTTTGTTGGCCAACATTCTACACCATAAGTCATTGCAGGTCTTACCACCATCTTATAAAATTTTCCCTCAAGTTTAAGTGGAACTTTTCTATCACACAACAAGCCAGATGCATTCCTCCACTTAAACCATCCAACTTTAATAGTACTAATAACATCTCCATCTATTTCACCATCATTTTGAACAATAGAGCCTAAATATCGATCTCACTCTTATTAATGACTTGTTCACCTAATGTCACAACACTAAGAACTTCTACAACTAAAATTTCACTCCATATATTCAGTTTTAGATCTACTTAAATGAAAACCTTTAAACTCTAATGTTGAATTCCATAATTCAAGTTTCTCTTCGACTCCCTTTCTAGTCTTATTAATAAGAAGAATGTCATCAACAAAAAGCATACACCAAGGTACATCTTCCTGTAAATGCCTAGTAAAAACATCCATAACTAAAGCAAAAAAGATAATGCCTTAAAGCTGATCCTTGATATAATCCAACTGAAATAGGAAAATATTTTGTCAATCCTCCTTGTGTTTGGACACAAGTAACAACACTAGTATACATGTCCTTAATGACTTGAATATAACAAATATTAACTCCTACGTTCTAGAACTCTCTCAAAGAACATCTCTTGAAACTTTATCATAAGCTTTCTCGAAATCAATAAATATCATATGTAGATCCACCTTACTTTCTTTATACCTCTCCATCAATCCTTTTAACAAATGTATAACATCCATAGTAGATCTACCTGGCATGAAACCAAACTGATTATGAGAAACTTTTGTATCACATCGTAACCTATGCTCAATTACTCTTTCCCAAAATTTTAATGTATGACACATTAATTTAATTCCTCTATAATTTGCACACCCTTGTGCATCACCTCTATTCTTAAATATAGGAACCAATAAACTCTTTTTCCACTAATCTAGCATCTTTTTAGTCTTTAAAATAACATTAAAAAATTTGTAAGCCAAGAAATTCCTTTATCTCTTAAACATTTCCACACTTCTATTGGAATATCATCAGGTCCTACTGTTTTCCACATTTCAATTTCTTTAAAGCTTCTCTAACCTCAAATTTACTAATACGATGATAAAAATAAAATTCTTTATTTTTGTTTAGGGTATTAAGTTTGCTAAAATCAATTGTACTTTCAGATCCTTCATTGAAAAGTTTATCAAAATACCTCATCCACCTATTTCCAATATCCATTTCTAAGAAAAGCACTTTATTATTTTCATCCATAATACACCTCACTTGAACTTGGTCTTTACTTCTCCTATCTCTTTGGTTGGCTAACTTATACATACATCTTTCACATTCTTTGGTATCTAATATATTGTATAAATCACTAAAAGCTAAATATTTTGCATCAAATAAAATAAATAAACCTAAATAAAAAAAACAAAAAAAACTAAACTAAATAAACAAAAATAAAATAAAATAAAATAAGAACCTAAACCTGAACTTAAACCTAAACCCAAAATAAAATCTAAACCTAAAACTAAACTAAAAATAAAAATAAAAATAAACTAAATAAATAAAATAATAAACTAAAATAAAATAAATAAAATAAAATTACATAAAAAAATAAATTAAATAAAAAATAAACCTAAATAAATAAACTAATAAAAATAAACTAACTAAATAAATAAAAATAAACCTAAACTAGACCTAAACGAAATAAACCTAAACCTAAACCTAAACCCAAAATAAAATAAAACTAAATAAACTAAACTAAATAAAACCTAAACCTAAACCTAAATAAACTAAATAAATAAACCTAAACCTTAACCTAAATAAACTAAATAAATAAACCTAAACCTAAACCTAAATCTAAACTAAACTAAATAAACTAAAACTAAATAACTAAATAAAATTAAACCTAAACCTAATCCTAAACTAAATAAAACTAAAAACAAAATAAACTAAAAATTAAAAATAAAATAAACTATACTAAAATAAATATACCTAAAAACAAAATAAACCTAAGAAATAAACCTAAATCATAAAATAAAATAAATAAACTAAATTAATAATATAAAAATTGAAACTAAACTTAACTTAAATAAACCTAAACCTAAATCTAAACTAAAATAAACTAAAAACCTAAACCTAAACCAAAATAAACTAAACTACAAATAAAAATAAACCTAAACCTAAATAAAACCTAAACCTAAGCCTAAATAAAACTTAAACCCTAAACCTAAAATAAACTAAATAATTCTAAACCTAAACTAAACTAAATAAACTAAAGTAAACTAAAAAAAACTAAAATAAATAAACTAAAAAAATTAAATAAAGCTAAACCTAAAACCTAAATAAATCTATGAAATAAAATAACACTTAAATATAAACTAAAATAAAATAAAAATTAAACCTAAACCTAAACTAAAAAAATAAACTAAATAAATATAAAATAAACCTAAACCTAAACTAAACTAAAATAAAACCTAAATAAATAAAACCACTAAAATAAACAAATAAAAAACCTAAACTAAATAAAATAAAATGTAAACTAAACCTGGTTTTTTAAAAAAACCTCAGACCCTACCCTAAAACCCTCCAACACTACCATGACCCTAAACCCTACCATAAACCTAAACTAGACCCTCCACCCACTAACCACCTGACCCCAATCTAATAAAAATGAAAAAAATGCCCCTAATCTAAATGCTAAACCCTGAATGAGCCTAAACCTACCCTAAACCCTGACCCTAAACCTAAACCTAAAACCCTACCTAAACTACTAAACTAAACTAAATAAAATAAAACCTAAACTAAACTAAAATAATAAATAAAATAAATAAAACCTAAATAAAATATAAAATAAAAATAAAAAATAAATAAAATAAATAAACTAAATAACATACTAAACTAAACCTACTTAAACTAAACTAAACTTACCTAAACTAAACTAAAGCATAATAAACTTAAGCTTAAAAATAAATAAAAAATAAAATAAATCTAAACTAAACATAACTTTTTTTAAAACCCTAAAACCCTAAACCCTAAACTTTAAACTAAACCATAAACCCAAATACTAAACCCTAATGCCAAACCCTAAACCATAAACCCTAACCTAAACCCTAAACCCCAAACCCTAAACCCCAAACCCAACCCCAAACCCACACCATCAAAAAAAACCTAAAATAAAATTTAAAATAAAATAAATAAATAAACTAAACCTAAATTAAAATATATAATACATAAATAATAAAAACAAACTAAAACCTAAACTTAAACCTAAACCTAAACCTAAAAATAAAATAAAATAAAAGCAAAAAACTAAACAAAAATAAAATAAATAAAAAGATAAACTAAATTAAAAAATAAAAATCCTAAATAAAATAAAACCCAAATGTAAAATAAAAGTAAAATAAACCTAAAATAAAATAAAATAAAATAAAAATTGAATAAAAACCTAAACCTAAAAATAAACCTAAAAAATAAATAAAAATAAAACCTAAAAACTACAAAATAAATAAATAAATTAAACCTAACTAAAATAAATAAAACCTAAACCTAAACCTAAAATAAACTAAGCCTAAACTATAAACTAAATAAAATAAAATAAACTAAAAATAAACAAAAACCTAAACTAAAAATAAAACCTAGAAATAAACCTAAAATAAAACATAAAAAACCTAAACTAAAAAAAAATAAAATAAAAACCTAAACTAAATAAACCTAAAAACTAAACTAAAATATAAAAACCTAAACTAAAATAAATAAACCTAAAATAGATAAACTAAAGTAAATAAAAACTTAAATAAAATAAAAATAAAATAAACTAACATAAATAAAAATAAACAAAATAAACTTAAACTTAGTTGAATTAAAACCAAAATCCTACCCAAACCCTATCCTAAACTAAACCCTACCACTGCCTGACCTACAAACCCTGCCTAAAAACCTACTGACCCCCCCTAAACCACTGAGCTCTACTCTACTTTAAAAATACACCCCCTGACCCTAAAACCTAAACCTAAACTCTGAGCCCAAAACCTAAACCCTACCCTAATAAAACCCTAACTGAGCCTAAAACCCAAACCAACCACTCTAAATGGTCAACCCAAACATAAATAAACCAAACTAAATAAAAAAAATAAAACAAACATAAACCTAAATAAAAATAATAAATAAAATAAAACTAAATCTAAAACCTAATAAACTAAATATAAAATATAATAAAATAAAACTAAAACAATAAAATAAATAAAACTAAACTAATAAAATAAACTAAAACTAAATAAATAACTAAACTTAAAATAAAATAAAAATAAAATAAAGTAAAATAAAATAAAATTAAATAAAACATAAACCTAAAAAAATAAAATAAAACAAAAAAATCTAATCCTAAACTAAAATAAAACTAATCCTCAAATAAACAAAGAAAATAAAATTAAACCTAAAAATAAAATAAATTAAAAGAAAAATAACTAAACCTAAACTTAAAATAAACTAAACCATAAAAAAAAAAAATAAAAAAAAAACTTAAACTATAATAAATAAAACCTAAAATAATACTAAATAAAATAAAACCTAAAAATAAAACTAAAATAAACTAAAACATAAATGTAATCTTGAAATAAAAATAAAACCTATATAAAATAAAATAAAATAAAAACTAAAAATTAACATAAACTATAAACCAAATAATAAACTAAAATAAAATCTAAACTAAATTAAATAAACCTAAAATAATTAAACTAAATTAAATAAAATAAAAAAATAAAAAAGAAATAAACTAAAGAAAAAAAATTAAATAAACTAAATAAACTAAACATTGGTTTGTTTAATTTAAAAAAAATACAAAACCAAACCCAACCAAATCCAAAACCCTACCCCAAACCCTATCCTACCCTACTCCACCTTAACCTCCTGGCCTAAATCTTAAACCCTCCACTGAGCCCTACCAAACCCTAACCATCCTAAACACTAAACTTTAAACCCCACAACTAAACCTAAACTAACCACACCCTGGGCCCTTAAACCCACCACCCTAAACCTAACCACACACTAACACTAAACCTAAACCTAAATAAATAAACTAAATAAATAAATAAATAAATCATAAAATATAAATAAAATAATAATTAACATAAACCTAAACCTAAAAAATAAATAATAAATAAAATATACTAAAATAAAAATAAATAACATAAACTTAAAATAAAATAAACATAAAAAAAAAACTAAATATAAAATAAACTAAAATAAACATAAAATAAACTAAAATAAAATAAAAAAACCTAAAAAATAAACCTAAAATAAATAAAAATAAAACTAAACCCTAAACTTAAAAAGATTTAAACTAAAATCAAAATAAAAAAAATAAACTAAACTAACTAAAATAAATAAATAAAATAAACTAAAAACTAAACCTAAACTAAAAATAAAACCTAAAAGTAAACCTAAAAATAAAAACTAAAACTTAACTAAAAAAAAAATAAAATAAAACTTAACTAAAATAAAACCTAAACTTAAACTAAAAATAAAACCTAAAATAAACCACCTAAAATAAAATAAAACCTAAACCTAAACCTAAAATAAAATAAAGTCTAAACCTAAAATAAAATAAAGATAAAACTCAACTAAAAAAAAATAAACATAAACTTAAACCTAAAAAATAAACTAAAATAAAAACCTAATAAATAAATAAAATAAATAAATAAAATAAAAATGAAATAAATATAAAACTAAATAAAAATAAAAAAATAAATTAAACTAAAATAAATAAAAATAAACTAAATAAATGAATTTAGCTAAACCTCTGGTTTACTTAAAAAAAAACCTAAACCTAAATAAATATTAACCCTAAACCCTAAAACTGTACTTCCAAAACTAAACCTACCACTAAATCCTAAACCTTAAACGCTAAGCCTAAACCTTAAACCCTAAACCCTAACCTAACCTAAATGCTAAACCATAAAAGCATAAAATCATCATCTAACCCCAAACCCAAAAACCAAATGCTAAACCTAAACCTAAACTAAACCCTAAACCCTAAACTAAACCTAAACCTAGAATGGAACAACAGAACATCACCATCAACCTCAATCTAGATCAGTGGGCGAGGTGGAGGCAATTATTGTGGTGGTGGGGATCTGGAGGTGCTGCTAGATATCAAGGTGGTGGTCAAAGCAATGGTGGTTATGGTGGCAAGGGAGCGACGGAGGTTACAGCCATAGTGGTCATCTCCATTGTGTCATATTATGTCTCAAATTCTCATTTAATTCAAGTATACTAAAGTCAATTTTTATACATCTTAAGCATGTCTTTTTTAGGTCTACCTCTACCTTTCTTAGCATAAGGAAAATCTAATGCATCTACTCTCCAAACTGGGTCATTGGACGACCAATGGTTTTTGTTGACAAACCATCTAAGGTGACTCTCTCTAATCTTATCTACCACTAGAGCTACTCCAACTTTTTCTTGAACTTACTCATTTTGCATTTTATATCTAAGAGTAAATCCACTCATCCACCTAAGCATCCTCATCTCTGCAACACTTAACTTAGTCTCATGCTTCTCTTTTATTGGCCAACATTCTGCACCATAAATCATTGTAGGACTTACCACCATCTTATAAAATTTTCCCTTAAGTTTAGGCGATACGTTTCTATCACAAAATAGAACAAATGCATTCCTCCACTTCAACCATCCAACTTGAATTCCACTAATAACATCTCCATCTATTTCACCATCATTTTGAACAATAAAGCCTAAATATTTGAATCACTCACTCTTTTTAATGACTTGTTCACTAAATGTTACAACACTACCACTATAACTTCTATAACTAAAATTACACTCCATATATTCAGTTTTAGATCTACTTAAATGAAAATTTTTAGACTCTAAGGTTAACCTCTATAATTCAAGTTTCTCTTGGACTCCTTCTGTAGTCTTATCAACAAGAAGAATGTCATCAACAAGAACCATACACCAAGGTACATCTTCTTATAAGTGCCTAGTAAGAACATCCACAACTAAAGAAAAAAAGATAAGAGCTTAAAGTAGATCCTTGATGTAATCCAACTGAATTAGGAAAATATTTTGTCAATCCTCCATATGTTTGGACACAAGTAACAACTCTAGTATACATATCCTTAATGACTTGAATATAACCAATATTAACTCCTTTATTTTCTAGAACTCTCCAAAGAACATCTCTTCAAACTTTATCATAAGCTTTCTCTAAATCAATAAATATCATATAGATCCTTGCTTTCTCTAAACTTCTCCATCAAATCTCTTAATAAATGTATAGCATCCATAGTAGATCTATCTAGCATTAAACCAAACTGATTGTGAGAAACATTTGTATCACATCATAACTTATGCTCAATTACTCTCTCTCTCCCATAATTTTAATGTGTTCCATATTAACTTAATTCCTCTATAATTTGCACACTATTGTGCATCACCTCTATTCTTAAATATAGGAATCAACAGACTCTTTCTCCACTCATCTGGCATCTTTTTAGTCTTTAAGATAAAATAAAAAAGATTTGTAAACCAAGCAATTCCTTGATCTCCTAAACATTTTTATACTTCTATTGGAATATCATCAAGTCCTATTGTTTTTTTACATTTCATTTTCTTTAAAGCTTCTCTAACTTCAGATTTACTAATATGATGAAAAAAAACAAAATTCTCTATTTCTATTTAAGGTATTAAGGTTGCAAAAATCAATCATATTTTCAAATCCTTCATTGAAAAGTTTATCAAAATACAACATCCACCTATTTTCAATATCTTTTTCTAAGAAAAGCACTTTATGATTTTCATCCTTAATAAACCTCAATTGAGCTAGATCTTTACTTCTCCTACCTCTTTGGTTTGCTAACATATACAACCATCTTTAACCTTCTTTAGTATCTAATGTATTATATAAATCACTAAAAGATAAATTGTTTGCATCATATCTTGCTTTCTTAGAATCTCTACATTACTTTATATTTTTCCCATTTCACTCGTTTTACATCTAAACCAAGTTTTATAACAACACTTCTTATTAATTTATTATTTCTTGCACATTCTGACTCCACCACCAACTATTTTTATTAAAAGAAGTTTTTCCTTTTGATTCTCCAAGCACATTTTTAGCAACTTGCTTAATTTCACTTGTAACTTTTTCCCACATAACATTAGCTTCTTTATGAACATCCTAAATTCTAAGCTCTTGTATCTTATTCTTAAAATTTTTTTTATTAGTGTTCTTTAAGTGACCCCATCTAATCCTAGGACAATAATTTGATGTATTTTTCAACTTCCCATCTTTCATCTTAAAATCTAAAACTAATAATCTATGTTGGCTATTTAAACTTTGACTTGGAATGTCCTTACAATCTTTACAATCTAAATGATCTATTTTTCTTATCAGAAAATAATCAATCTGTGTTTTACTCGATCAATTTTTATAAGTAATAATATGCTCATCTCTTTTATTAAATAAAGTATTAACAACAACAAAATCATAGGCTAAAGCAAAATTTAATATATACCTACCTTCTTCATTAGGCACTCCAAATCCATAACCACCATGAATACTTTTAAAATCTTCTACTAATCTACCAACATGTCCATTTAAATCTCCTCCAATAAATACTTTTTCTTCAAGTATCTTTTGTATTAATCCCTCTAATTCATTCCAAAATTTTTCTTTTAAGCCTACATCCAAACCCTGGTTGAGTATAAACACTTATAACATTGATAATCTTAGTATCAATAATAATTCTTAAATTTATAATTCTATCTCCACATCTATTAATATTTATAACATTATTCTTCAAACTTTTACCTATAATCACATTTATGCCATTTCTAATTTGACTTCTACACAATACCAAAGTTTAAACCCTAAACTATCTATCTCCTTGCTTTCTTCCCAACACATTTAGTTTCTTGACACATAATATTTATCTTCTGATGAACCATAATATCTATTAATTTCATTAGTTTACCTATAAGAGAACCTATATTCCAAGTTCCTAACCTAATTCTAGTTTCATGGACTAACTTCATTGCCGCATCCATCCATAATGTGGAACCATTGCATATTTAACACTGCAGTCATATGTCGATGCAGCATCGCTTACACATTTTTCACTATATTGGGTGCATTGGATAAACTCAGGGATGCCTAGCATTAACATAATATTTTGAAGGATACATGTCATGACTAATTCGATAAGTTTTACATAAACAAAATTAAAACTAAACCTAAAATAAAAATAAGATAAATTTAAAATAATATAAAATAAAAACTAAATAAAAACATAAATCTAAAAATAAATAAAAAAAATAAAACCTAAACCTAAACTAAAAAAACTTGAACCTAAAATAAAATAAACTATACTAAACTAAAATAAACTAAACTAAAATAAATAAAACCTAAACCTAAAATAAACTAAACTAAACCTAAACTTAAACCTAAACCTAAACCTTAAATAAAATAAGATAAGCTAAAAATAAACCTAAACGTAAACTAAAAAATAAATCTTAAAAATAAACCAAAAATAAAACCTAAAAAAATAAACCTAAAATAAAAATAAAACTTAAACCTAAAAATAAAATAAAAATAAAACTAAACTAAAAAATAAACCTAAACCTAAACTTAAAAAAATAAACTAAAATAAAAAACCTAAACTAAAATAAATAAAATAAACTAAATAAAACAAAATAAACCTAATAGAAATAAAAATAAAATAAACTAAAATAAATAATAAATAAATAAACCTAAAACTTAGGGTTTACTTATTTGAAAGAAAATAATAAATAATAAAATAATAAAAACCTTAACCCTAAACTCCAAACCTAAAACTAAATAACCTAAACTAAACCTAAACCACTAAACCTTAAACCCTAAAACCTAAAAAAACCACAAACCTAAACTAAACCCTAAAACCTAAACCCTAAACCCTAAAATCTGACCCCTAAACACTAAACCTTAAACCATAAAGCAGTAAACCTAAACCTTAAACCTAAAACTACTAAAACTAAATAATAAATAAAACTCCAATAATAAAATAAAATAAAATACATAAACTAAAACCTAAACCTAAACCTAAACCTCTAAATAAAAAGATAAAATAAAAAATATGTTAATAAAATACTAAAACTAAAAAAAAAAACCTAAAAATAAATATACTTTAAAATAAATAACTATCTAAATAATAATAAACTGATTAAATAAACTAGCATAACACTAAAGCCTAAATCCTAAATCTACTAAACCTAACTAAAAAAATAAACCTAAAACTACTAAAATAAACAAAAACCCACAAACTAAAGTAACTAATAAATTAAAAAAAAACCAAAACCTAAAACCAAATAAAAAGAAAACAAAACAGCAAAAACCATCAAATAAAACTAGACTACATCTAAAATGATAATAAACTTATAAAATCATAATGGTTGGGGATATATATGTGTCTAATATGGAGGTGGTGGTCAAGTGGTGGTTATGGAGGTAAACCTAGGTTACAACTATGGTGGCCAAAGAGATCGAGGTATGGTGGCATACTACTCACAGAGGTAAATGGTTAATATGAAACTAAATAATGATCGATCCGATCTAACTATACAAAGACAATTCTAGTTATCTAGGGTTTTTCTCTATCGTGCACATTTTTATCTATGTAAATAAACTGTGTTAACTTGTGTTACTTGGTTCATGAAATCAAAAAGAAGAAATGTTGAATTTGAATTTGTTCTATTTTAAAAAAAATAAATACAAAAACTCTTAACCCTAAACTAAAACTTGAACCCTATACCTGACTAAAATAAAACACTAAACCTTAAACCCCAACTAAACCCTAAACCCTAAACCAAACCCTACCACAAACCTAACCAAACTTAAATCTTACCCAAACAAAATATTAAAAACTACCCAAACCAAACCCAACCCCAAAACCAACTAAACCCTAAATAACACAACCCCAGCCAAAAGCTAAAACTCTAAACTAAATAAAACTAAAATAAATAAATAAAACCAACCAAAATAAAATAAATAAATAAAATAAATCCTAAACTAAACCTAAAAAAATAAAATAAACTAAAACTAAAGAAACAAAACTAAAATAAAATAAATAAATAAACTAAACTAAAATAAAATCTAAAGAAAAAATAAACCTAAATATTAATAAAAATAAATAAAACCTAAACTAAAATTAAACATAAAATAAAACTTAAATAAAAAATCTAAACTTAAATAAACTAAAACTAAATTAATAAAACTTAAACCTAAACTTAAAATTTAGTGATCCACAAACTAAAACTAAACCCTAAATAATAAAAACTAAAAATGACATGAACCTAAATAAAAATAAAACCTAAATACCTTAACAAACCATAAAACTACCTAAAAGATAAAAATAAACTGCACTAAAAAAATAAAACAAAACATAAACCTAAAATAAAAATAAAAATAAACTAAACATGAGCTAAAGCAACCTAAATCTAAAATAAACTAAAATAAATAACCTAATAAAATAAACCTAAAATAAATAAAACTAAATAAAATAAAATAAACTAAAATAAATAAAGATAACTACATAAACTAAATAAACCTAAACTGTGGGTTTAGATTTAAAATATAAATTAAAATAAAACCCTGATCTAAGCCCTACTAAATACCCAAACCACAAAACTAACCCTAGACCTAGGCCCACAACCCTAAAAGAACCCTAAATTCTAATTCTAAACCCTAAAGCTGAACCCAACCCTAAACCCTGAGCCTCAGGCCACCCCAACTCTAACCCCAGGCCCTAAACCAAAAAAAAACATAAACTTAAAATAACAAAATAAAATATAAATAAACCTAAATAATAAATGGCATAATAATAAAATAAACTAAAATACCTAAACAAATCTAAAGTAAAATAAAATAAAATTAAGAAAAATAAATTAAAATAAAATAAATAAAAACCAAACTACTTAAATAAAATAAACTAAAAACTAAATAAAATAAAACTAGAGTAAAATAAAATAAAATAAACCTAAATGAATAATATAAAACTAAATAAAACTAAAAAAAAATACCTAAAAAATAAATAAATAAAACACAAACCTAAACTTAAAACTTAAACCAAAATAAATAAAATAAACTAAACTAAAATAAATAAAACTAAACCTATACTAATAAACTAAACTAAATCCTAAACTAAATAAAATAAAATAAACTAAAATAAACTTAAACTAAATTAAAAATAAAACCTAATAAACCTAAAATACACAAACCTAAAGCTAAAGATAAATAAAACACACACAAACCTAAAAATAAAAGATAAAACCAAACCTAAAAATAAAATCAAAATAAAACCTAACTAAAAAAATAAAAAACCTAAATTAAAAAAATAAACTAAAATAACTAAGATAAATTAAAATAAATAAACTAAACTAAATAAACTAAAATAAAATAAAAATAAACTAAAATAAATTTAAAATAATAAAATAAAATTAAAATAAATAAAATAAACTAAAGGAATAAAATAAACCTACACCTGGTTTTTTAATTTTTTTAAAAAACCTATAAAAAACCCAAAACCTAAAGCATAACTAAAATACAAACCACAAACTAAAATAAACCCTAAAACCCAAACCACAACCCTAAACCATAAAAAACCTAAAACCTAAAACCTAAAAAACCACAAGAACCTAAACCAAACTAAATAAAAAATTAATCAAATAAATAAAAAAACCTAAATGTAAATAAAATAAAAACCAAAACCAAAACTAAAAAATAAAATAAAATAAACTAAACTAAAATAAAATAAATAAAAACCCAAACTAAACTAATTAAAATAAAATAAACTTTAGAATGAAAAACCTAAATAAAATAAAAATTCAATGTAAAATAAAAATGAAATAAACCTAAAATAAAATAAAATACAAACTAAATAAAACCTAAACCTAATAAATAAACATAAAAAATAAAACCTAAATAAAATAAAATAAAACCTAAACATAAAAATAAACAAAATAAAATAAACCTAAACTAAAATAAATAAAACCTAAACTAAAATAATCATAGCTAAACCTTAAACTAAATAAAATAAAGTAAACTAAAATAATAAATAAACTAAAATAAACTTAAAAAAAAAACCTAAAATAAAACCTAAAACCTAAACCTAAGAAAATAAAATAAAACCTAAACCTAAATAAAATAAAATAAAACTAAACTAAATAATGCATAACTTAATACCTAAAATAAACTAAAATAAATAAAATAAAATAAACTACTAAAATAAATAAATAAACTAAATAAATATTTGGTTAATTTAAAAAACCCTAAACCACAACCTAAACCCTCACTAGCCTTCCTACCCCAACATACCTATTCTAACTCTACCAACCTAAACTAAAATATACCCCAGCTCTGAGCCACAAAACCCTAGGCCACTAAACCCCAGAGCCCTACCCCAAACCCTAAAATAACCCTAAACCCTAACTACCTCTGACCTTAAACCTAAAATCTAATAAAATAAAACCTAAAATAAAATAAATTAAACCTAAACTAAAATAAAACTATTAATAAATAAACTAAACCTAAACCAAACCTAAACCTAAATGTTAAAATAAATATAATAAACAAAACAAACTAAAATAAAATAAATAAAAAACCTAAACTAAACCAAATAAAAAATAAACTTAAAATAAAAGCCTAAATAGAATAAAAATTAGATGTAAAGTAAAAATCAAATAAACATAAAATAAAATAATTTAAAAACTAAATAAAAACCTAAACCTAAAATAAATAAAAAAAATAAAACCTAAACAACACAACAAACATACAAGAAGCTTTAATTGCACTAATGGGGTTACATGAATCCCTCTCAAATCTATTATGTGTCAAATTCTCATTTAATTGAGTATACTAAGGTCATTTTTTATACATCTTAACCAAGTCTTTTAGGTCTACCTATACCTTTCTTAGCATAAAACTCTTGCATCTACTCTCTTGTGGTCATCAGACGATGCTTTATGTGGCCAAACCATCTAAGGCGACTCTCTCTAATCTTATCTATCAACGAAGCTACTCCAACTTTTTCCCGAGTAGACCCATTCTACATTTTATCTCTAAGAGTAGAGCCACTCATCCACCTAAGCATCCTCATCTCTGTAACACTTAGTATTATGCTCTCTTTTGTTGGCCATTACATAAGTCATTCTCTTACCACCATCTTATAAAATTTTCCCTTAAGTTTAAGTGGAACCTTTCTATCACACAATAAGCGGATGCATTCCTCCACTTCAACCATCCAACTTGAATTCTACTCCATCTATTTCACCATCATTTGGTGAGCCTAAATATCGATCACTCACTCTTATTTGACTTGTTCACCTAATGTCACATCACTACTACTAGAACTTCTACAACTAAAATTACACTCGATAAATTCAATTTTAACTCTACTTAAATGAAAACCTTTAGACTCTAAAGTTGACCTCCATAATTCAAGTTTCTCTTGGACTCCCTATTTAGTCTTATCAACAAGAAGAATGTCATCATCAAAAAGCATCCACCAAGGTACATCTTCCTGTAAATGCTGAGTAAGAACATCCATAACTAAAGTAAAAAGTTAATGGCTTAAAGCTGATCCTTGAAGTAATCCAACAGAAATAGGAAAATATTTTGTCAATCCTCCTTATGTTTGGACACAAGTAACAGCTCTAGTCTACATATCCTTAATGACTTGAATATTAACTCCTTTCTCTTCTAGAACTCTCCAAAGAACATCTCTTGATACTTTATCATAAGCTTTCTCTAAATCAATAAATATCATATGTAGATCCTCCTTACTTTATCTATGCTTCTCCATCAAACCTCTTAACAAATGTATAGCATCCATAGTAGATCTACGGCATGAAACCAAATTGATGAGAAAACATTGTAACCTATGCTCAATTACTCTCCCCCATAATTTTAATGTATGAAACATTAACTTAATTCCTCTATAATTTGCACACTCTTGTGCATCACCTTTATTCTTAAATATAAGAACCAACAAACTCTTTCTCCACTCATCATCTTTTAGTCTTTAAAATAACATTAAAAGATTTGTAAGCCAAGAAATTCTTGATCCTAAACATTTCCACACTTCTATTGGAATATTATCAAGTCCTACTATTTTTCCACATTTCATTTTCTTTAAAGCTTCTCTAACTGTTACTAATATGATGATAAAAAATGAAATTATCTATTTTTGTTTAGGTATTAAGGTTGCTACATCAATCATACTTTAACAAAATACCTCATCCAACTATTTTCAATATCCTTTTCTAAGAAAAGTAATTTATTATTTTCATCCTTAAATACATCTCACTTGAACTATGTCTTTACTTCTCCTATCTCTTGGGTTAGCTAACTTATACATACATCTTTCACCTTCTTTGGTATCTAATCTGTATAAATCACTAAAGCTAAATTTTTTGCATCATATATTGATTTCTTAGAATCTCTATATTTATATCTTTCCCAATTCTGAGATTTTACATCTAAGTTTTATAACAATGCTTCTTATTTCTTATCTTTTCTTGTCGACTCCACCTATATGCTTATTAAAAGCTTTTCCTTTTGATTCTCAAGCACATCTTTAGCAACTTGCTTAATTTCACTTGCTACTTTTTTCCACATAACATTAGCTTCCTTATGAACATCCCAAATTCTAATCTCTTGTAGGTTGCTCTTAAAAATATTTTTATCTGTGTTCTTTAAGTGTCCCCATCTAATCCTAGGACCATAATTTGATCTATTTTTCCACTTACAACCTTTCATCTTAAAATCTAAAACTAAAAAAAACCTAAACCTAAATAAATAAAAACATTATCTAAACTAAAACAACTAAACTAAAATAAATAAAACTAAACCTAAACCTAAAATAAACTAAACCTAAACCCTAAACTAAATAAAATAAAACAAATTAAAATAATCCTTAACCTAAATGAAAACTTAAAACTTAAAAATAAACCTTAAATAAAAACCTAAAACTTAAATCTAAAATAATAAAATAAATAATTATACCTAAACCTAAAAATAAAAAATAAAACTTAAACCTAAAAAATATAATCAAAATAAAACTAAACTAAAAAATAAGTATAAACCTAAACTTAAACCTAAAAAATAAACTAAAATAAAAAACATAAACTAAAATAAATAAACCAAAAATAAAGAATCTAAACTCAATAAAAATAAAAAATAAACCTAAATAAAATAAAATAAAATAAACCAAAATAAAAATAAACTAAAATTAAATAAATCTAAAACCTGGTTTTTAATTTAAAAAAAATCCTAAACTTTGAACCAAACCTAAACCCTAACCTAAACCCTAAACCTTAAAACCCTAGAACCTAAAATACAAAACTAAACCCTAATCCCAAAACCCCAACCACTAAAAACAAATACCCAAACTAAACTAAATAAAACCTAATAATCAAATAAATAAAAAAAACTAAACTAATAAAATAAAATAAAATAAAACCTAAATTAAAACCTAAACCTAAACTTAAAAATAAAAAAATTAAAAAAATAAAATAAAATAAATAAAACCAAAACTAAAATAAAAAATAAAATAAACCTAAGAATAAAAACCAAATAAAATAAAATAAATCTAAAATAAAATAAAATAAAAACTAAATAAAACTAAAAATACTAAACTAAAATAAATAATATAAAATAAACCAAAACTTAAACTAAATAAAATTAAAATAAATAATAAAATAAATTAAAATAAAAAAAATAAACTAAATAAACTTAAACACATGGGTTACTTAATTAAAAAAGAAAATGCAAAGCCTAAAATACAAATCCTAAAACCACCCCCAAGCTACTCTACCTACCCTAAACCCTAAACCTAAAACCACTGCACTAAACCCTAAGCATGGCTAACCTAGCCACTGAGCAACAAAACAACTGACCCACCTAAACCATGAGCCCTAAACCCTACCCAATCGACCCTAAACCTAAACTTAAAGTAACTAAATGGATTAAAAATAAACCTACAATAAAACATAAAAAATTATCCAATAAAATGCAAATAAAATAAATTAAAATAATAAAAAAACAACTAAATAAACCTATCTGGGTTGCTTAATGTTTTAAAACCCTAAACCACAAACCCTGAGCCCCAAGATCCTAAATCTTAAACCCTGGGCCACCAACACTAACTAAATCCTACCACTATAACAAATAAAACTAAACTAAGAAAAGAGCCTAAAATAATAAAATAAAGCCTCAAATAAAATATCATAAAACTAAAATAAATAACCCTAATAATCTTATAAATTAAAACCTAAAATAAATAAAAATAAAACCTAAACCCTAAACTAAAAAAAAAAAACCTAAAACTAATAAAAAGAAAATAAAATAAACCTAAATCTAATAAAATATAAACCTAAAACCTAAACCTAAACTAAATAAATAAAATAATAAACTAAAAAAATAAACCTAAACCTAAACTAAAAAAATAAAACCTAAAAAATCCAAAATAAAACCTAAAACTAAACCTAAACAAATAAAATAAAAGCTTAAACCTAAATAAAATAAAAAATAAAAAGAAACCTAAACCATAAAATAAAAATAAATGTAAAATAAAAAATAAACATAAACTAAACCTAAACCTAAAAAAAATAAAACTAAAATAAATAAACTAAACTATAAGATAAAAAATAAACTTAAATAAAATAAAAATAAAATAAACTAAATAAACCTAAACATATGGGTTTGCAATTTCTTTTAAAACTCTAGGCTCCCTAAAACCAGCCGCCCAAACCACAAACCCTAAACCTGACCTTAGGCCTAAACTTGAGCCCTAAACCCTAAATGGAGCCAAATAGCAGCTAAACCTGAGGCTAGAGACTAAACCCTGTTAAGAAACCCTAAAACCCTAAGTAACCCTAAACCCCAAAACCCTAAACCCCTAGCTTAAACACAACCACAAACCACTAAAACCCCAACCACAAACCTAAACTACAAACCACAACCCCACAAACCCACAGACCCCAAACCACCTGACTAAAGCATAAACCCTAAAAGCATAAACCACAAACCTGGCCAACCCAACCTCAAATCATAAACCTAAACCTAAAGTAACTAAATAAATTAAAACAATAATCCTAAACCCAAACACCTAATAAATCTAAACCCTTCGAATTGGCATAAACTTGATGACAATAGCATCACCGTCAACCAAGCTCATTCTTTTATATCTGGGTGGAGGTGAAGGCGTGTGTGATTATTCTGGTGGTGGGGGGGTTTGGAGGTGCTGGTGGATATGGAGGTGGTGGTTGCAGCAATGGTGGTTATGGAGGTGGGAGGCACGAGGGAGGTTCTGACCATGGTGGAGCGGTGGGAGGAGGGGATATAATGATGGATCCTACTCTAGATTCGGTGGTTCGATGGGAACTGGAGCTAAGAGCGATCAGATGCTACTTATAGAACTATGACTTTACACTAGAAATAGTTCTAGTTATCTAGGGTTTTTTGATATGTTCTATGCATGCTCATTTTTTATCTATGTTATTGCTTATGTCTTAAAAAACTTGGTGTGTTACTTGGTTGATGAATCAAAAAATAAAAATGTTGAATCTGAATTTTTTCTCTATTAAAAAAAACCAAAAACTCTAAATCCTAAAATGAAACTTGAACCTTTGACTTAAACCCTAAAATAAACCTAAACCTTAAAACCAAACAAACCTAAACCCTAAACCCTAAACTTTAAACCCTAAACCCTAAACCCTAAACCCAAAACCCAAAACCCTAAATCATAAACTATAAACCCTAAAAAGCTAAAATCCTAAACCTAATCTAAATAAAACCTAAAAATAAAATACATAAAAAAACTTAAACCAAAATAAAATAAAAACCTAAACTAAAACCTAAACCTAAACCAAAACCTAAACCTAAACCTAAAAAAAAGAAAATAAAAAATAAAATAAAATAAAAACCTAAACTAAAACCTAAACCTTAACCTAAACCTAAACCTAAAGATAAAATAAAATATAAACTAAAATAAAATAAAATAAATATAAATAAACTAAATTAATAAAATAAAAAACCTACAACAATAATAACAAGCCTTTATCCCACTACGTGGAGTCACTTACATGAATCCTTTGTCTCTATTATGTCATATTATGTCTGAAATTCTCATTTAATTGAAGTATACTAAAGTCAATTTTTATAAATCTTAACCATGTCTTTTTTAGGTCTACCTCTATCTTTCTTAACATAAGGCAAATCTAATGCATCTACTCTCCTAACCGGGTCATTGGACGGCCAAAGCTTTATGTGGTCAAACCTTCTATGGTGACACTCTCTAATCTTATCTGCCACTAGAGCTACACCAACTTTTTCTTGAACATACTCATTTTACATTTTATCTCTAAGAGTACATCTACTCATCCACTGAGCATTCTCATCTCTACAACACCTAACATAGTCTCATGCTTCTCTTTTATTGGCCAAAATTTGGCACCATAAAGGTCTTACCACCATCTTATAAAATTTTCCCATAAGTTTAGGTGGTCCTTTTCTATCACAGAACAAACCAGATGCATTCCTCCACTTCAACAATCCAACTTGAATTCCACTAATAACATCTCCATATTTTTCACCATCATTTTGAACAATAGAGCCTAAATATCTGAATCACTCACTCTTTTTAGTGACTTGTTCACTTAAGGTCACAACACTACCACTATAACTTCTAAAACTAAAATTACACTACATATATTCATTTTTAGATCTACTTAAATGAAAATCTGTAGACTCTAAGGTTGACCTCTATAATTTAAGTTTCTCTTGGACTCCCTCTCTAGTTTTATCAATAAGAAGAATATCATTAGCAAAAACCATACACTAAGGTACATCTTCCTATAAATGCCTAGTAAGAACATCCATAATTAAAGAAAAATAGATAATAGCTTAAAGCAGATCCTTGATGTAATCCAACTGAAATAGGAAAATATTTTGTCAATCCTTCTTGTGTTTGGACACAAGTAACAACTCTAGTATACATATCCTTAATGACTTGAATATAACCAATATTAACTCCTTTATTTTCTAGAACTCTCAAAAGGAACATCTCTTCAAAATTTATCATAAGCTTTCCCTAAATCAATAAATATCATATGTAGATCCTCTTTACTTTCTCCATACTTCTCCATCAAACCTCTTAACAAATGTATAGCATCCGTAATAGATCTATTTGGCATGAAACGGCACTGATTGTGAGAAACTTTTGTAACACATCGTAACCTATGCTCAATTACTCTCTCTCCTAGAATTTTAATGTGTGACACATTAACTTAATTCCTCTATAACTTGCACACTATTGTGCATCACCTCTATTCTTAAATATAGGAATCAACAAACTCATTCTCCACTCATCTGGCATCTTTTAGTCTTTAAAATAAGATTAAAAGATTTTAAGAAATTCGTTGATCTCCTAAACATTTTGCACTTCTATTGGAATATCATCAGGTTCTACTATTTTTCCACATTTCATTTTCTTTAAAGCTTATGTAACTTCAGATTTACTAATACGACAAAAAAATAAAATTATTTAATTTTGTTTAAGGTAATAAGGTTGCTAAAATCAATTGTATTTTCAAATCCTTCATTGAAAATTTTATCAAAATACATCATCCACTTATTTTCAATATCCTTTTCTAAGAAAGCACTTTATGATTTTCATCTTTA